>JACEEZ010011263.1:60000-237500 GCA_016584305.1 Chionoecetes opilio
GCCAGGTGGCAGCATGTTCAGCGGACGCAAAAGTCCGCGGCGGGGTAGTTGATATTGGCGGTTGCCGGACAGTAAATACTAGAGTAGGATAAACGTCCGGGGGTGGGTAATGGCATCGGACTTCTTTTTTTTTTTTTTTTTAAGGATAATTCCTGGACTGTTGCGATTCCCGGACTTTTGCGGTTCCCGGACCAGTGCTCCCCCCTATTAGTCCGGGAAAACGAGGTTTGTGTGTACTTTTATTTTCTTGCAAAATTGATAATACAGTGAATTTCATGTTGTAGAAAAACAGTGGACATTGTTGTTATGTCACTTCTGATTCGAAGTGGTAGATAGGACAACCTCTGTAGAAAACGTTGTGGAAACCACCACAGTTAGCACATTGTTGTTTGACATCCAAATTTTTCCCATGGCAGTCAGTTACATGCAATCAATCAATCATTTGGGGCATACGCCAAAGGGCGCGTCGCCTTGCCCACCCTACGGCACCACTCCCTAGTAAGCCTCCAAACACCTGGACCTTGGTCTTAAGCCAGGAGACCTCAAGTCACAAAGGCTTTGCCTCCTCGTGCAGCGCCTCGAGCGCCATCACCAGGACCTCCAGCGACTCAGCAAAGATTACTGCATCATCGGCAAAAACAAGATCAGTGATCTTGGTGTTGCCGAGGGATGCTCCACAATCACTTTGATCTACAACTTTGCCAAATACCCAGTCCATACAAGTGTTGAAAAGTGATGGGGCAAGGACGCACCCTTGCCTCAATCCTGTATTTACAGGAAAGAAGCTGGATACACCTGCCCCACACTTCACAGCACTCTCAGTCCCAGAGTACAAACCAGTTATCAAATCAATAGTCCTTGCAGGAATCCCGCAAAGTCGCAGAAGATCCCAGAGTGACTCACGATGCACCGAGTCAAACGCCTTCTTGAGATCAACATAGGTTGCAAGCATCCCCTGTCGAAACTCACGTCGGCGTTCCACCAGGACACGAAGCGCTAGGATACGGTCCGTTGTTGACTTACCAGGTGTGAACCCAGACTGCTGAGGTCTCTGATGCTTCAGCAGATGACTGCGGATCAGTGTCAGCAATAGATGGGCAAGCACCTTGCCTAGCACGCTGAGCAGTGTAATACCGCGGTAATTGTTGCAGTCCTGACGGTCCCCTTTCCCTTTCCAGATAGGGACGACCAGCCCCCTTTTCCAGTTTGGAGGAATGATACCTGATTGCCACACGGCAGTCAGGACAACATGCAACCCGCGGATCATGGCCTCACCCCCAGCTTTGAGGAGCTCCGCACTGATATTACAAACACCAGCTGCCTTCCCACCCCTCAACTTTGCTACAGCCTCTCTGACTTCATCAAGAGAGGGTGCGGTTTTGTCAATGGGAGGATCGGCATCCACTACCACAGACACGGGCAGCTTACCTGAAAAAGAAAAGGGTGTTTCAGTTTAAGTCAGAAATAAAACATGGCTATGGTTATTAAACCCATAAAACACAAAGATCACAATTCCCGGTAACAGATTATTGTGATATATTGTGCGACATATGATGCAGGCCTAGTTATTACTAGCAGAACATTTGGTAATCTTGCCAAATTCAAACAACACAAGTTCGGTACTGATCTGGTGTGAAGTGTTTTGTGGGCGGGCATTCAGAAAACTATGTAAAATTATTTTCCTACTTGAAGAGTCAGTATGATAATGAATATACTTTTTATTTTCAGGAGGTATCGCTATGTGGCTTATCGCCAATTTGTCCGCTGGATATGGAGATACCTGGGACGAAAAATACGCGTTGTGATACCAGCCTGTGCAGTGAGTGCCATTCGAAAAGAATTTGATTCAGACAGTTACAAGGGATTCAAACTACCGGATATACAATGAACTCATGTTATTGTATATTATACAGTCGGCGCAAAAAAACTTAGGAGGCCAAAAAACCTAGGACAGGAATAACGTTCTTAGCTGTTTTGACAATTTCGGTGGGAGCGATTGAATTTATTTACTTATTTTGTATATCTGGCAGTGCGTTAGTGTGTCTGCTGTAGATTCCTCGCTGCTGCCCGCTCTATATCTTCCAAGTCATCATAGGAAAAGTTTGTTATTTGGTTCTCCCAACATTCCTACACCCCCATTTGCCCCTCCATTTTCTACCGCCTCGTCCAGGTCTACTAAAGCATTATGCCGGGCAAATCTCTATCCATTGTGAAGAAGACACATATAGTAACCTTGTATCGAAGTGGGAAAATAATTGGCCAGATAGCGAGGGTGATGTGTGTTTCCAAACATACCGTCTCGGTGTGGTGTTAAAGACTGTTTTGGCGTGGAAAAAAGGGTCAGGATGACCAAGAAAAACTTCAAAGATGCACCAAAGCTACTGGTTATGGTAATATTAACTACTAAAGAAACGGCAATAAAAGTAATCAAGTGATTGACAAGAAAAACAAAGGTCAGATTTTTTCAAAACACAAAAATCTATCAGAATAATATAGTTTTATCTGAAAATAGTGTCAACAAAACAAATCTTAACCATAAATACCATTCTAGTACTTTCCCGCCCTTAGGTCTCGGAAGGAGCTTATTGGTAAGGTTAGGTTAGTAATACTTTTTTTTTGGGGTGGGTGGGGTGAAGGGGGGTTATTTAGAGGGAGGAGGGAAAGGCAGCATCTCTCCCCCACTTTATAATGACTTTTTGGAGGTATCTGAATATATCTGTGAAGGTCTGGAGAAAACACAAACTGTAAAGCTGCAGTTTAATAAAATACACCCTAGTGGCCAATACTCTCCTGACATAACTGCCCCCCAGATCCCCCTGCTAGTTAACTGACCTAACCTGGTCATTGATTACGCAACCTAAACTTACTGAGGGGGTTTGCTTCCCCCAAGACCCCTATTGTGTCATTTTTCATTTCCGACGCTGTTGTAGGGGTTAGAAATACTGCAAATAAGGTTTATGAAAATATTGCCGATAGGAATAAGACACGTAGTTATAACCGTCCTCAACTTATAGACCTGTTTATTTGCTGTAACCTGGAACTGTCGCCAATAGGAATTATCGCTGACGACAACGAGTGTTCCAATTGTTCACGTCGGCTTGTGTTCCGATTTTTGGCGACTGTTCCGGTTTTTTATCTTGGATGTTATATTACTCAATATATACATTTAACAAACTTTTACTGGAACTATTGCCGAAATTAGGATAAATTTCTAGCGTTTGCAAAAGAGCGAGTGCATAGGAGATATGAAAATTAACTAACGTAACCCCACCTTTTAACTCACTAACCTAACCTAACCCCACCTTTTAACCTAACTTAAGTCAAATTCGCATTAAAATGGATCCACGGCAAGGAATCAATTGAGGGGATGCAGGTCATAAGAGGAAGAAGAGTGAAACTAGAGGAGTATTACTATGACACGTTTACTCTTGAAAACCTCCGGTAAGCTTACGGTTAGGGTTGATGAGGTTTCTATGAACCATTAGTAATAACTTTGTGTGGGAATCACAATGCGGGTATTTTTGAGAAAATCCTATGGTTAGTTTCAAAGCTACAGCCAAACGTCTTCACTCAGAAACCACATACTCACATAAGAGTTGGGAAATATGCTGCCCGTAAACACTTGCCTTTCTCCTCCCAATAAAGATTTCATATCTCCAAAAGTAAGTATTTGTGACGGAAGCTCATTGAGAGAATGTTTCTTAAAATCTAATAAGGAAAACAGAACCAACCACACTCCCAATTCTGTATGGAATTCTGGTCCTAGTGTAAAATAATACTTTTTTTTCTTCCACACCTCCACAGATCCCTTCAGATACCTCTAAAAATTATAAAGTGGGGGAGAGATGCCCCTCCCCCCAATAAACGACCCCCCTGGACCCCTCAAAATTATAATATGGTTAATGACTAATCTAACCTCACTATAACCTAACCTAACCTCACTAATAACCTCCTAGCGAGACATTCCAAAAAAATAATGACTAACCTAACCTCTATCCTAACCAATCCTGGTAAAATTTTAGTTTTTTCCTGCAATTAGAATTAGATCGGAGCTTTTTGGTAAGGTTAGGTAAGGTTAGTAATATTATTTTAGGGAGTCCAGAGGGGGGGGTTGAAGGGGGCATCCCTCCCTCACTTTATAATTACGTTGTAGAAGTATCTGAAGGGATATGTGAAGGCCTGTCGGATGAAAGATAAAATAATAATAATAAGGACGGGAAAGGACTCTAGAATTTTACCAGAATTAATATCGGCAACAGTTCCAGGTCACGCAAATAATCAGATCGACAAGTTGAGGATGTTTATAACTACGTGCCTTGTAATGCATTGAACTGCAGTAGAACTAAAAAAGGTATTATTCTAGTGTTTGCCCATACTCCCCCTCTCCCACAAAACAAGCTTGGGGACCTGGGGGAATGCGGGATATTTGGCTGGGGTACAAAATAAGCGTCGCAAACACATAGTTTTTGAGTTTGGGGTGTTGAAAAAATTCAATAGAACTAGGGAAAATTCTTTGGATTTCTTCTGAGTCAAGAAATGTGTGTAGCTGCCGATCCTCACAGAATGATGACCGAAGTGTCGAGAACCCCCCCAACCCCGCGCTAGGAGGTTAGGTTATATTTGTTTAGGTTAGGGTAGGTTATATTTGGTTAGGCTAGGTTAGATTTGGTTAGGTTAGGTTAGATTTGGTTAGGTTAGGTTATCGGACCAATATCGGTGGGTCAAGCCCCATGGTAGGTTAGGTTAGGTTAATTTTGGTTAGGCAAATTTCTCTAGATATAAGGAAATTACCCTAGATCTAGGGAACTTTATCCCCCTCCACAACTCTTAAATTTCGTGTTGCCGATGCATAATTTGTTCTCCACCCGAAAATCCATTCCCACAGATCCCCAAACTTGTTTGGGGGAAGTGGGAGAGTATGGGAAACACTATAATTTTACCCTAAAAAAGCCCACTAATAAGGGCGGAAAAGGACTCTAGAATTTTTCCAACCCAAGGAAAGCATAAGCACAAGAGAGTATGATACTGATAATACTCATTGACAGGCTTACCTTAATTACTTCCCGCTTCCTGACAGCAGATCGAGGACGTTTAGGAGCGGGTGGTCTAGTTGCTGAGCATGAGGCTGGTGAGACTGAGAGAGAACCATGCCCATCAGGAGTCTGGCAACTTGGCACAGGGCCAGGGGCGGGGGTCAAGTTCTTAGCTCTTGTTTTGGTCGAAGCAAGAGTGGAGCAGGTGCCCTCCGGGTAGATTGTTGGGACCTGGAACTTATCCTTCAAATCCAATTTCGCTACATTCCTCATAGACACTTTCATCCAGTTGCTGTAGCAATCCCGCTGGAAGTGATCACTACAAATCCTTGCAAATGTCAACTTCCCTTTCCAATTTGATCTTGTCCGCCGCACAAACCTCTTCCATACATTTAACGTTTTGGTATCAGTAGGAAACTTGTGCAAACTTCTCTCGAAAGGCACAGCTGTCTTGCTGCACCCATAAAGGATGCATGAATCTGGCATATCGCAAAATAAATCAATCAGAAACACCCAAAAATCTTCAAGTACTATATATATCTCCTGTGTTTACATCCCTCTGAATCTGCGTGCGGGAGAGCGCTCCCTCCCTATTCCTACGTCACCGAGCCTGATCTTGAGTTGGCCGCATCGTCTGGAGTATTTTGAGAACTCGGGGATTTTGCAGATTTTGATTGCGGATTATTTAAAAGCGGCTGACTGGATGCAAAAAGTGACGACGTATTGTTGATATACTCGTTAATGGCTATGATTTGATTGCATTAAATCAGGAATGATGAAATGGTCTGGACGACTACTTTAAGGGGAGGCGCCGCCAAATAATGGGTATTTTTCACTATTCCAGCCATTTTATAAAAGTTACTCTGAAAAATAGCTGAACATGTCACGCATTCTCTGTGAAAGTTTGGCAGCTGTACGATAATTCTTTCCCTTTCAAATAAATTAATTTGTATTATCAATTTTGAGGTCTCCCTGCAGAAACCTCCGTTTTCTATTGATACAGTAAAAGCATTATAACTCGGCACGATAGGGGCTCTGGCCCTTGCCGAGTTATGCAATGTCCTTCTCTGATATGGGTTAAAAAAAAAAAAAAAAAAAAAAAAAATATATATATATATATATATATATATATATATATATATATATATATATATATATATATATAAATATATAAATAAATAAAAAATAAAAATAAATATAATAATACAGTACTGTAGAAGCATAAAAACAACACTTACCAGTGAACGGGTAGCAGCAGGCATGTAATCCAAGGAGAGGGGAGTCTTGTTGTAACATGTTGAAGATGTTAGGGGGACTCAGTCGCATTTTAACACTGGTATCACTTTAATCACTTTGTAATCACAACTCTGTACTGTATTGTATACAGTACTGTACCTGTACAACTTAATTTTACATCACTTGAGCACTTAATTACTACAACACTATGCCCTGTCCATTAACGTAGACTACCTTCGACTGTGAGTGCATGGGAGGACACAGGGGGCGGCATGAGCCTCTAATCACAGGCGTCACTATAAGAATCCTGCCTGCGCCACCACGGGCGAGGGCCAACCATCACAGCCCTCGAGTGAGCAAAAAAAACCCAAAAAAAAACCTTGTCTTTGCCATGCCGAGTTATATCAAATTCCGAGTTGTACAGTGCCGAGTTATAAGGGTTTTACTGTATCTCGAAAATGCAATTATTGTACTTTGGAGACTTATAACTCCATTAGTTGTGAACATAAAAAAAAAAAAAAAATATCTGCTGAGAGATGAATGAATGGTAAATAATTTGCCCATGTGATTTTTTTCTAAACAAAAAAACTGCTGATATGATTTATTGAAAGTAAAAGAAGGGGTAGAATTACGGGGTTCATAAAATGGTGATTTTGGTAATTTTTTTACAAAGCAATGGTGAGACATAAAAAAATTGAGCACACAATTTTTAACTGGTGGTTTCATAAGTAAAACTACCCAATATCATACATATTGAGTGAACATGCTGGCTCCCATTTATGTTTCTAGCTCTGCTCTTATTACAAATAATAAATACTCGTTTGTAATTTTTTTCCTGCAGAAGCACGAAAGCAATTGTGCTGATACATGCAGATCTTATTGCATTTACTTAAGTCTTCAAAGAAATAAATACCTTAGAACAATTAAAATAATATGAATGTACCCTCCACTAATGCTAGGAGGCGCCTCCCCTTAAAGAGGAAATTTATCTATGTGGCTTAAATGGCCATTTTGTTATAGGCTATAACCAAATGGCCATTTATGTTAAGGGCTCAGGCACTTCAAATTACTTCAAATGCTTTTGTGGTAAATGAATACGCACCACAATACTAAGATGGTGCCATGTTGAAAGATCTATAAGGAAAGACTGAAGGAAATGAAACTGCCAGCATGAGGAAACAGAACGGAGAGAGGAGACTTAGTTTACCGTTGTATGAAAATAGATAAATGACTTAAAAGAAGTTGACTGAAAAGATCTACTATTAAGAAAAGGCTGGATATCTGACAGGACACAAGGAAAAATTTATGAAAGGAAGATGTTTGAGTAACTCAAAAGAAGTATAATTTCCCCCATAGAAGTATAGATGTCTGGAATGGATATGAAGAAGAGATGATAGCAGCAAAAAATCACACCATTTTGAGGAAAACTAGATAGATAGATACAGAGATAGGATCGCATGAGTGTACATCACAACCTGTGGTTTTGATGACATGTCCATCACCTCCCTAAATTCAAGTCTCTACTCTCCCATGCGCTTCCGTGGCGTAGTGGCTAGCGCACCTAGCTACGAATCCGCTCGGCCGGGTTTGAATCCGGGACAGGGCTGTCGGCGTGCAGCCCAACCAGCTGTTCATCCTTCATTTCAGGGTTGGTTGATCAATGGAAACCTTGGGGAAACTAACCTGAGGAAGGTAACTGTGGTAACGCGGATGTCACACTAGGGCTGTGTCCCGGGGTAGCGGGTTTTCACCCACCACAGGCTCAAAGGCTAATGCGACAGAGATGAGCACCGAGGCCACACGCAGCTTAGTGTATTCCACCATCTTTACCTTACTCTTCCATGAATTTCATCATATTCGAGGGCCTCAGCCCCCAAATACTGATTCATGTCCCGTCCTAGAACTACCATCTTATTTTCACTCATGCTGACAAATATACTTATATGTTTGTCACAAAATTCTTCTTTTACATCTTCATTTGAATCACAACTGTGACACATAAGCAGATACAACGGATGCCATGCAGCTACCAGACTCAATATTCCATTTTTGTTAGTCTAATAAACAAATAGGGTTATATGTGCCATACCTAAAGCAATCTTAAAGTAATCGTCCAGACCCATTTTTTCTTTGCATAAATATGTTGAATGTTCATTCAAAACACCTAATCCACAAAAAATAATTAATTTCCACGCCTTATCTCCGTAAAATCACGACTTTTGTAAAAAGCGCGCGAAAAAAAGTTTCATCTCTCCAACAGGCCCGCGAATATTATTGATAACGTCTGAGTAGGTATTCACTGAGAGAGAGAGAGAGAGGGGGGGATGCTGGAATCCTTCAAGAATCTGCTATTATTCATTCTACTTCATCCCCAACACCCACCCACATCCCACAACACCCACCCCTGTTCCCACCCACATCCCCACTTCCAACACCCATCCCCTTCCCCCATCCACATCCCACAACACCCACCCCCGTTCCCACCCACATCTCCACTTCCAACACCCATCCCCTTCCCCCATCTCCAACATCCATCCCCTTCCCCCTCTACCAACATCCACCCCCTTCCCCCACCACCGAACACCCATCCCCTACCCCCACCACCAACACCAATCCCCTTCCCTCACCACTAACACCCATCCCCTTCCCCCTCCACCAACATCCATCCCATTCCCCACCCACTTCCCCCACCACTAACACCCACCCCCTTCCCCCACCACCAACACCCACCCACTTCCCCCACCACCAACACCCACCCACTTCCCCCACCACCAACACTCACCCACTTCCCCCACCACCAACACCCACCCACTTCCCCCACCACTAACTCCCATCCCCTTCCCCCACCACCGAACACCCACCCCCTTCCCCCACCACCAACACCCACCCACTTCCCCCACCACCAACACCCACCATCAACACCCACCCACTTCCACCACCAACACCCACCCACCACCACAACACCCACCACTAACTCCCATCTTCTTCCCCACCACTAACACTAACCCCCTTCCCCCACCACCAACACCCATCCCCTTCCCCCACCATCAACATCCACCCACTTCCCCCACCACTAACACCCACTCCCTTCCCCCACGACCAACACCCATCCCCTTCCCCCACCACCGAACACCCATCCCTTTCCACCACCACCAACACTCATCCCCTTCCCCCACCACCAACATCCACCCACTTCCCCCACAACTAACACCCACCCCTTCCCCCACCACTAACTCCCATCCCCTTCCCCCACCACCAACATCCACCCACTTCCCCCACAACTAACACCCACCCCCTTCCCCCACCACCAACACCCATCCCCTTCCCCCACCACCAACACCCAACCCCGTTTCCCTACCTTCACCCCAACGCACCAACGTCCGTCCGACGCACTAACATTTTTTACACATTTCTCGCCTATTGGTCTGATACGTGTGCAAACTTCTCTGGAAAGGCACAGCTTTCTTGCTGCACCCATAAAGGATGCATGTGTATACCATATCGCAAAAAAAATCTATCAGAAACACCCAAAATTCTTCAATTACTATATTTATCTCTTGTGTTTACGGGCTTCTGGATTAGCGCGGGAAGAGGAGACCACCTACAGTGACGTTACCGAGCCGTGGCGCATCGTCTGCCAGTTGCCAGCAGCGTTTTCGAAGCTCGGGGAATTTACAGATTTTGATTGTGGATTATTAAAAAACGGCCGACTGGATGCAAAAAGTGACAACATATTGTTGATACACTCGATAATGGCTATACTCTAACTACATATAATCAGGAATGATGAAATGGTCTGGACGATTACTTTAACTTCTTTAATTGTAAGAGTCGACTAGGATGCATTCCCATCTTATAGAAATTCTTCATTCTTGTTTTCCTTTTCCTTGAACCATGAACTTACTATTCCATCAATGAATAAAGATGTAACAGAGACTGATTCCTAAAAGCTGGAATGTTTATTTGTCGGAAATGTGTTGCGTCTTTAGGGAGATAGAGGTATTATTTTGTTTTGCACATCAATTGTACTATTGCTTTGTTATGAACAGCATTGTATTTCACCTTTCAATCTGAATGCTATATTTTATGAAGCATTTCAGCTAAAACACCTATTTTTGAAATCTATATGTCCTTCTTTGATGAGTAAAAAAAGACATTAAAAATTATCATGATGAAGACTAATAATAATTCTTTCGTATTTGCACCAATCATGATTTTGAAGCTTTAGCTACGAAGTAATTTGTCAGTAGACTTAGGATTTTATGTAAATTACGTTAATCCAATCCATCAGTGGTTGATTTTGTTCAATAATAATGTTTTTAACCTCATTTTCTTTCATCAGCCAAGAACATGCTTGGGAAGGAGAATGGTGGGATCTATGTGCTTTTCTCTGGCTTAGACCTGGAGAGACTGGTGCTTGCAGCTCAGCCAGTTGGGTGAGTGGAGTGTGACCTTTATTATGAAGTGTGTACCTCTCTTTCAAATTTCCACTTCCAATATTTGCCTTTGCTTCATTTCCATTTGCTCTTTTCATTATGTGGTTATGGACCACATCTTCATCACATGGTCTTTTTTCAGCATCAGCTTCACTTGTAAATTTTGCCCGTCTTTCATCATTATAAAATATAGTGGGGACTCTGTACTTGGACTTAATTAGTTCCAGATAGCTGTTTGAATACTGAACAAACTTTTCCCATAAGGAATAAAGTAAACTGAATTAATCTGTTCCAGACCCCCAAAAAGGGTATTAATTTACACTAGGACCAGAATTTCCTACAAAATTGGGAGTATGGTTTCTGATTACCTTATTAGATTCTAAGAAGCATTCTCTATAAGCTTCCGTTGCAAAGAAATACTTTTGGAGATATGATATATGATATTGTTATGCATGTTGTGTGGCTGTTGTGGTTGTGGTGGTTGTGTGGTGTTTGGAGTCGTGTGTGTGTGTGTGTATGTATGAACTGGGTGTTGAGGCAGCGCGTGACTGAGGTGCCAGTGAGGTGACCTTGAGCGCGGGTGGGTGGGTGTCGGGTGGGAGACTGGGAGTGGGGTCAGAAGGACGTGAGTTCTAGCTCAGTGAGTCAGTCTCAGCGGGACCTTGGTGTTGGTCGTTCACGCTCTCCCCGCGCCTCCCGGCCCTGAGGATCTACCTGCTAGTGTGCCTACTTCGCCTCTGCCTTGTATTCTGTTAATTGTATCAGGACTTTAGTCAGTAAATGCAAGAAAGGAGTCAGAAGTGTCAGAAGCCTGTGTTGATAAAGACTCGTGAACTAATATACAACTCGCCTACACTCGCATACCGAACCCTTTCGTATGCTTAGTACGTCAAGCAGCGGTTTGTAACTCCTGTCAGCCTCACAGTGTCACCTGGAGTGTGTAGTGAAGACAAAGGGCGTAACAATTGGTGTCAGATGTGGGATTGTGAGTGTGTTAGAGTGAGGGCCGGTTGTGTGACACGCTGTCAAGATGGCGACGGACGGGGAGGAGGCGAGTGTATCGGTGGAAAATGAGCTGACTCAGCCGAGTGAAGACAAAGGCGCGGACCAAGGCCTGGCAGGTGAGCCAAGTCAGGCTGTTGGGCCCGTGGAAAGTTAATCGAATGTGATGAACATGCTCAGTGCGTTGATGAGTGAAATGAAGAAAAACCAAGAGGCAGTGAAAGAGGCAGAGAAGAAAAACAATGAAAACGTGAACGAGCTGAGAGAGACAGTGTGTAGGGGGTTAGTGGAGGCGAGGGAGGACGCGCGGCTGTACACAGAAGCGATGTGTGCCGCCCTTAAGCATGACTTGAGTACGGAGGTGCAGGGCATTAAGGTGGAGGCGAGGGAGGAAGTGAGGGCGTGTCGAGAGGATATCGCGACGCTGCAGCAGGCCGTGGAACAGCAGGCCAGCGCCTTAATCAGGGCCATGGACCAGGGTAGGTTGAGGCAGGAGCTCATCGAGGAGGAGGAGCTGCCTGGTCGTCCTTGGTTGGATCCTGGTGACCATAAGGACTGGTGGGCTGGCACGCCACCCGTCCCGGCCACACGGTGCCCCTTTCCTCGCTTCCCCGCCCCCCCGTCGTCGCCCCACCATCACGCCGCAACGTTCTGTGGCCACTCGGGTTGGCGGAGACCATCTGAGTTTGATGGCAAGGTGGTCTGGGAAGCTTACCTGGCCCAATTAGAGCTCCTGGCAGACACCCAAGGGTGGGACTTGGCAGAACGAGCCTTACAGCTTGTGTCCAGTCTCCGGGGTGCAGCGTTGGAGGTGCTGGGGCACCTGACCCCGGCGCAACCCCTGGTGTATCAGAGTGTGGTGGAGGCCCTACGAAGGAGGTTTGGCCACCATCAGCAGGCGGAGGTATACCGGGCTCGCCTGAAGGTCAGGGTGCGAGCCAGGGGCGAGCCTCTACCCCTGCTCGCCCAGGAGTTGGAGACGCTGGTACGTCGCGCGTACCCCGCCGCCCCGGAGGACATGGTGGTGGTGCTGACGCGCGACCACTTTGTGGATGCGCTGCAGAACAGGAACCTGCAGCTTTATGTGAAGCAGGCGCATCCAGGGGACGTGCAGGAAGCTCTAGCGAGGGCGCTGGAGCTCGAGTCTTTCCTGCGCACCTCTGTGGGCGGTGCCGCGACGGAGGGGCCATATAGGGCCCCCCCCACCAGGGAATTCCGGGCCAGGCAGGCACAGGTGAAGAGGACACCGGAGAGGAGGCACGCGGCGTCCGGGAGGACAAGCCCCACAGGCTTCAAGGGCTCTTGTTGGGGTTGTGGCCAGCAAGGCCACAGGCGAAGCCAATGCCCGAAGGGGTGGAGGACGTGTTCCCTTGAGAGGCCGGCTGCTAACGCCTTTCAGCCTTGCTGCCGGAGTTGTGGCCAGTATGGCCACTTTTCCATCGCTTGCACCAATCCCAAGCAAGTGCTGCAGGCGGGAAACGACGCTTGGCTGGACGGAGGGGCCGAAAGCCAGCCAACGCTCCCAGGGCCCCGTGCAGTGTAACCTGCCACCGTACTACAGCCACGACGGTCGAGGTGGAAGGGACCGTGAACGGGAGGCCATGCCGGATGACGGTGGACATGGGCGCGGAGAAGACGCTCACGCGTCCGGACATGGTGCCGGCGGAACATCTTCCTGAAGCACCGCAGCAACTCTGTGGAGTCACCGGGCATTGTACAAAGCTCAGGGGCCCAGTGGAGGCGCGACTCGGCGTGGGAGGCACTGAGGAAGTACTGCCTGTGTACGTCGCCGACATAGAGGATTCATGCCTCCTGGGCCTGGACTACCTGACGCAGAGTGGGGCGTGCGTCGACCTGGGGAGGAGGACGTTAAGGGTACGTGGAGAAGAGGTGCCCTTACTCCCAGGTGGCGCCCCGGCGGAGGTAGTTGCGGTTGAGCGTGCCTTGCCCGAGGACGGAGACTAGGGTGCTTTGTATGCTGACCAGAAAGATGGAAGGAGCTGACGGCATGGTGGAGTCCACGGAGCACCCGTGGCTGGCAGACGGTGTGGCGGTGGGCCGGAGTCTCGTAGGAGCCGGGGAGGAGTCAGTCACTGTCCTTGTGGCTAACTTCTCCGATGAGACTCGCACGGTACCGGCTGGTGCCAAGCTGGGCACCTGTGAGGAGGTGGCTAGTCAGGAGGAGCAACGAGGTAGTGTGGAACCGGCTGCTGAAGGTACTCTACCTGACCACCTGATTGACTTGGCGCAGAGGAGCGCCACTGACCTCACCTCGTGGCAGCAGGAGAGGATGGGTAACACCCTGAGGGAGTATGCTGGTGTCTTCAGCGAGGGTGATTTGGACCTGGGTCGCACGGGCCTGGTAAAGCACCACATTAAGACAGGAAGCTCCCCACCCATCAGACACGCCCCACGGAGGATCGCGCCAGCCAGGCGGGAAGAGATGCAGCGGGCAGTGAAGGAGCTGGAGGCGCAAGGGGTAGTGGAGAGGTCCGATAGCCCGTGGTCGTCAGCGGTGGTGCTGGTGACCAAGAAGGACGGCTCGAGGCGCTTCTGTGTTGATTACCGGGCGCTCAATGATGCCACCAAGAAGGACTCCTACCATTTGCCGCGTATCGATGATACGCTGGATGCGCTGGCCGGCGCCCAGTGGTTCTCCACCCTGGACCTTAAGTCGGGGTACCACCAGGTGGAGATGGTGGAGGAGGACAAACCTAAGACAGCATTCTCCTTTGGTCAGGGGCTCTGGCAATTCACCGTTATGCCCTTCGGTCTGTGTAACGTGCCCAACTGCTTTGAGCGGTTGATGGAGAGGGTTTTGGAGGGACTACACTGGAGGACGGCCCTCATCTACATCGACAATGTGATAGTTTTTGGAGGCACTTTCGAGGAGGAGCTAGAGCGGCTGAGAGAGGTGCTGCAGCATCTGTGGGCTGCCAACTTGAAACTCAGCCCGAAGAAGTCTCCTTTTCCAGCCTGAGGTGCTGTTCTTGGGGCACATCGTCGGCAGAGACGGTGTGAAGACCGACCCCCAGAAGGTGGCTGTGGTGCAGGAGTGGCCCGCCCCCACTAGTGTGGCTGACATCATGAGTTTCTTGGGCCTTTGCACCTATTACCGGCGCTTCGTCCTCGAGTTCGCCCGTGTCGCCTCTCCTCTCCACCACCTCACCAGGAAAGGGGCACGTTTCAAATGGAGTGAGGCTTGTCAGGAGGCATTTTACAGCCTGAAGCGTGCCCTGGTCGAAGCACCGGTGCTTGGGAGGTGCTGCTTTACCCAAACCCGGCCAGCCCCTACCTGTTGGACACCGATGCCAGTGCCGAGGGTCTTGGCGCCGTGCTGTCGCAGGTGAAGGATGGACGAGAGCACGTTGTAGCATACTACAGTGCTAAGTTTACTGGGCCCGAACGTAACTACAGTCAAACCTCGATATAACGGACTAAAGGGGGTGAGGAGTGGTCCGTTAAAGCCAATTGTCCGTTATAGCGAGGGTATTTTCCCAAGGGTGAAAAAATATGAAGGAAAAAAAAAAATGTGAAATAAATGAGAAATAATCACACACAACCAGACTGTGTAGCTATGTTGGGAGGTAAACAGTGACTGGCACTACATGCTGAATTTGGTCCGCTCCTACACGTGAAATAAATGAGAAATGAACTCAAACACAACCAGATCATGTAGCTATGTTGGGAGGTAAACAGTGACTAGCGCTACATCAGGGATTTGGCACACTCGCCCACGACTGTTCGGGACTGGTATTAGGAGAGGTAGTAAGTATCTAGGCTCGCTCATTACTGCTTGGTATGCTATGAAATTTCATTATTCGAGTTGAATGTAGACATAATCACATTTGAATTGCTATTATTCATACATATGAGTAAAGATATGAAAATACTTTCAAGGCGCTCATCCACGCCTGGCAGCGCGGTCGCGGCAGCAGCAGCAGCATCATGAGACATTATAATCACCCCAAAATAGATAAAAAGGAAGAAAAAGTCTCCCGTAAAGTGATGGGTTATCCCTAAAATGTTGATGCTTTCTCTCACCGTCTGGCTAGTCAAGCTCAAGCTTTAGTGAAAGGTAAACAAACTACGAGCCAGATTCAGCCGTGGCTTCCAAAGGTATTGCTTATTATCATGACTAATGCTCATTAATATATATATTATATGGTTGTGAAGTGCAGTTCTATACACGTGTCACTATTTAGGTCAGTGTAGCACTGTGTATCACCTTAGATAAGGGTGATTTAGGGTGTTGAGGTGACAGGGAGACGTAGCAGCGGCCACGCCATAACACTAATAGTCACTATTTTAAACAATACACACTTTCTACCACTAAATCACTAGCAACACAGGCTCCTTCCTTATATATCTTAATATGTGATACATCAAAACTCCTTAAAACCCAAGCATTCCAAAGTAAAATGAGAAAATAACACAATTATGTTGAGTTGACAATTCGAGCAGCGATAAGCGGTCTGATATGAAAAAGAGAAAAAGAAAAGAAAAAAAAATTCACGCAAATGGAGTCCGTTACATCCGAAGTCCGTTACATTGAGGTCCGTTATATCGAGGTTTGACTGTACTGTGTGACCAGAAAGGAGCTTCTGGCAGTAGTGAGGAGCACGGAACACTTCCATCCTTACTTATATGGCGCCCAGTTCACTGTAAGGACAGACCACGCGGCCTTACAGTGGCTGAAAACCCTCAAGTCACCTGAAGGGCAGTTGGCACGGTGGCTAGGCTGGCTGGAGCAGTATCAGTATGAAGTCCAGCATCGCCCCGGCCGCATCCATCACAATGCCGATAGTCTGAGCCTGGGTGCTCACATTGCTCTAAGGTAGAGGAGCGTGTGATGTGCCGGGGGCTGCAGGTGTGGGGAGACACTGTGGATGCCGAGGAGCAGTGGCGTCAGGCGCAGAGAGAGGATGTGGATCTCGCTCCCTTGATCAGTGGATGGAAGAGTCTCCAGAGTGCCCCAGCAGACAGGAAGTGGCACCAGAGAGCCCTGTCACGAAGCACCTGTGGGCCATGCTGCGACTGGAGGATGGAGTGTTGCAGCGGCGGTGGGAAGATACTCGTGGGCGGCCGAGTTACTGGGTGGTGTTGGTGCCGCGCGCCCTGAGGCGTGATTTGCTATGCGAGTTGCACGATGGTGTTACCAGCGGCCACCTAGGGGAAAAGAAGACCTTGGGCAAGTTGAGGCAGTGCTTCTATTGGGTGGACATGAGGCGAGACGTGCATTAGTGGTGTCGGGCCTGTGAGGTGTGTTGCGCTAGAAATGGTCCCGGGAGAAAGACACGTGCGCCTCTCCAACTCTACCAGGTTGGAGCGCCTCTTGAGAGAGTGGCCGTGGACATAGTCGGGCCGCTCCCCATCACCCCACAGGGGAATAGATTCATCTGTGTGATGATGGATTATTCTACCAAGTGGCCTGAATCATACGCGCTCCCCCACCATGAGGCTGTGACTGGCTGAGGCGCTGGTGACGAACTTTATCACGCACTTTGGAGTGTCACAGGAACTTCATTCCGACCAGGGGCGGGAATTTGAGTCCTCGGTCTTCCAGGAGTGTTGCCGGCTGCTGGGGATCAAGAAGACTCGCACCACCCCGCTGAGGCCTCAGTCGGATGGTATGGTGGAGCACTTCAACAGGATGCTGATGCACGAGGTGGCCAAGTATGTATTGCAGCAGGGACCAGCGAGATTGGGACGTCAAGTTGCCAACACTGCTGATGGCCTACCGGTCGTCCAGGCACGAAGCGACCACCTACACTCCTGCATGACTGATGTTTGGCCGGGAATTAAGGCTTCCAGTAGACCTGGCCACGGGGCGCCCTACTCAGGAATCCACGGTTCCTGCCACGCAAGGTTACGTTCAGGCGCTAAGGGAGAGGCTTGAGGACGCACACCGCTACGCCCGAGACAACATGCGGGTGGCAGAGCGTGCCATGAAAACGCGCTACGACGGGCGTTCGCATGGGGCCACATTCAACGTCGGTCATCAGGTGTGGCTGCACAACCCCCGGAAGAAGAAAGGACTCACCCAAACGCCAGAGCCCCTGGGATGGACCATATGATGTACTGGAGCTCTCTCAGACGTGACCTACAGGATTCGTCGTGGAGACCAGAGACGCTCCCGTGTGGTCCACGTGGATCGTCTCTGGGCTTACCACGGCCGTCGGCTCAGGAACATACTCATGGGGTGACGAAGGAGTCGAGGACAGCGAGGATGTGCAGAGCGAGGTGGGGGTGCAGTTACGGCCGGAGCAAAGATGGGAATTAGTTAGGGAAGAGCCAGAACAAAGTGTGGAAGAATACAGGATGATGCGTGGAGCTGCGAGGATCTGTCACGAGTGACCTTGAACGTGACAGGTACGGGCCTGCCCTCAGAATCTGAGGTAGTGGGCCCTAACGCAGGGGCGGCAGCTCCCTAGGGAAAAGACAGACCGCAGAGGGCTAAGCGACAACCCCTGTGGTGGGAGGATTATGTAATGGATGAACATGAGGAAATTTAATTACTGATTGTACATGTGATACGTTGCTATGTTCTGTATTTTCTTAGTAGTAAGTGCTAAGGTGTCATTGGTGACCGAGGTCGATCACATTATAAAGGAGGGGGCAATGTTATGCATGTTGTGTGGTTGTTGTGGTTGTGGTGGTTGTGTGGTGTTTGGAGTCGTGTGTGTGTGTGTCTGTATGTATGAACTGGGTGTTGAGGCAGCGCGTGACTGAGGTGCCAGTGAGGTGACCTTGAGCGCGGGTGGGTGGGTGTCGGGTGGGAGACTGGGAGTGGGGTCAGAAGGACGTGAGTTCTAGCTCAGTGAGTCAGTCTCAGCGGGACCTTGGTGTTGGTCGTTCACGCTCTCCCCGCGCCTCCCGGCCTTGAGGATCTACCTGCTAGTGTGCCTACTTCGCCTCTGCCTTGTATTCTGTTAATTGTATCAGGACTTTAGTCAGTAAATGCAAGAAAGGAGTCAGAAGTGTCAGAAGCCTGTGTTGATAAAGACTCGTGAACTAATATACAACTCGCCTACACTCGCATACCGAACCCTTTCGTATGCTTAGTACGTCAAGCAGCGGTTTGTAACACCTGTCAGCCTCACAGTGTCACCTGGAGTGTGTAGTGAAGACAAAGGGCATAACAATATATTGTTTATAAGGAGGAGAGAGATGAGTGTTTACGTCCGCCTCACTCTTCTTCCTCTTGTGACCTGCATAGCCTCGGTTAGTCCCTTGCCGCAGACCCTTTTTAATTCAAATTTGGTTTTAGTTGGGAGGTTAAAACGTAGAGTTAGGTTAGGTTAGTGAGTCAAAAGGTGGGGTAAGGTTAGTTAACTTTCATATATCTTATACACTCTTTCCTATTAAAAACATCTTATAGCTCCGAAAATAGTGATTTGCGACGGAAGCTCATAGAGAGAATGTTTTTCAGAATCCATTAAGGTAAACTGAAATCATACTACCAAATCAACATACAAACATCATAGTCATCAAACAAACTACCGTAAATGGCGGTGTACAAGTCGACTCTTTGAGCCTGAAAAAATCTCTCCATAACTAGGTCTAGGTGTCAACTTATACGGCAAGGATAAAATGCGAACCTTCACCACCGAGTGGCAAACAAGTGGATCAGCACTACTAACAATCGCTGTACACCACTTACCGTAACTCCAGTCAGACAACTACAATATGCGCCACTTCCAGAGCAACAGTGACAACTGGAGATTAGCGGCAGTTCCACCCACATCTGTTTCCAACAGCTGATGGAAACAGCTGATACACATATTGTAAACACTGGCGAATGCAAATGGCAGAGGGCACCGGTAAGTGCAGTCCAGTCATAGGTACTACCGTGTTTTACTATAATATACAGTATGTAGCGGTACTATCAGGGGACTATGGTGTTTTTTAAGTGAAAACAAGAGGCGGACCTATAGTAAAGATTCATATCTTCATATAAGTGGTGTGGTGTTATGTGTTTTTGCGACAGGTTACCGTATATCATACCGTAGCCTATCCACATTCAAGCTTTGGCCTACCAATAGCCTACCGTATTTTTGGGGCCGACTTATACGGCAAGTATAGGCCTATACTAACCCGTTAATCTTGAGGTCGACTTGTACGCCTGGTCGACTTGTACGCCACCATTTACGGTAAACAGACATAAAATTTATTATACAAACCAAATTACCGTATTTGCCGGCGCATAAGACGCAGTTTTTTTCAAAGAAAGGGAATGCATAATTCACCCTGCGTCTAATGCGGCCATATTACTAATGAGAGGTCGGGCAAAGTAGGCAGAATGGCCAGTGGTGTATTACTAAGGGAGTCTGGAGTGATCTGTGTTGAGCAGCAGACCACTGAACACAAATTTGTAACTGTGTTACTAATAATATCAACAGTAATGCATAATACCAATAAAAAGTTGGAGTTTAAGAGAAAACAAGAGGTGGGGCAACAAGTTGGCTGTTTCTGCTGCCAAGATGGCCGTCATATGTAAACATCACCCTCCTCCCACAGTCCCGCTTCCGCTCTCCACTGTAAATGGATGGGAGACAGGGTAGGCCTTTATACCACCTCGATCTCTCAATCCTCACCCCTGTATATCTATGAATAAGGAAACTGTAACTGGAGAGAGTGCTAGTAAAAAGGCCGCAACGGTACCTGTAGACAGGACAGAAGCCTTCCACACATTACACCAAGACCAAGACCCATCATGGCGTCACAACTTAATCCGCCTCAAGTCCAAATCCCACCATATCATCATACCTTCACCTGTACCTTCCTGAGGAAGACTAATCAACCCTCGCGACTGTGATAGATTCACAGGTGTAAACCATGGCGAATATCTTCTATCCCGACATCGGTGCCCTTCAACAATAACAAAAAGGTAGAGATGGTTACCTTACAGTGTGACCTTAATATCTTGGTAAACTTTTATTATTGGGCAACCACCGATTTCGAGGCCGAAACTTAGTTTTCCTGAATCGTTTTGGGGTGTTTGGAATTAATCTGGCTCTCGTTTTTGTCGGAAATCAATGTTTGTTTACATGTGTGTGGGAGGTGGGGGCGTCCTGCCCCTCCAGGCCCGCCCCGCAAACATTGCTCAGCTTCACACTGCCATAGTATTGGTCATTTTCGTTTTATCTCTATATCTTCTTGCTAAACCAAATCAAACCTCTAACCTAACCTAATATGATGTAACCTAACTTAACTTTCTGGCTGAAATAACGGTATATTTTTGGTAGTACATGTAATGCCATTAATATTCGATTGCGCCATGGGAAATGGAGCTCAAAATACACAGAATGAAGAAAGATATACGTTAATGGAAGTAAGAATCCTAAGACTTTTGAAAGCCCACTACCGAAATAATACCATTAGCTTTACTGCAAATTTTCCACAAAGTCTAAACACAGCAGAAAAGCAACAAAGACATACTTACAACATTAAATCTAAGCTAAATGTCATAGGTAGATAATATTAGAATATCAATTCGTGGTGCATCCTGCAATAAATGATGACCGATTTTGGTTACCCTACACATTATCTACATTCTAACTAGTATAATTTTTCATTCACATTCTCTGCACTGTGAATATTGTATTTGGGTACATGCTTAAAATCAATCCCTGACAAAACCTTTTTTTTTATAACTTAATAAATTTAAGAAAAGT
The DNA here is from genome assembly GCA_016584305.1 of Chionoecetes opilio. Lineage (NCBI taxonomy): Eukaryota > Metazoa > Arthropoda > Malacostraca > Decapoda > Majidae > Chionoecetes > Chionoecetes opilio. The sequence goes on from JACEEZ010011263.1 coordinate 81,385, forward strand.
AAATATGTCCTCAAAACACTAAAAAAAAATTTCCTCAAAATATTTATGTAAAATATGGGTGCGTTTTATGCGGAGGTGCGTCTTATGCGCCGGCAAATACGGTAATCAAAATCAACAACAATTTCTCAACCTCTTCAATTGTTTATGATCTTTGTTTCATAACCCCTTTCACTCCTTTAGCAACATCAGCTTTTTATATGGCCTCTTTATTTTTTAGTATCGTAGAGATCGTATATTTTGCTATACGAAACTTGGTAGTGCGATCAGACACAGGGACACCACATTCATATTTTGCCAAGAGTTCTTTTTTCCATCTCTATTGTGATTCTATCCAATTTTATTTTTGGTTGGCTATTATCACTAATCTTAGGCCCCATGGTAACTTATTTATACAAAAAATTGAGAAAAAGACACCCAAAAAACATGAGACAGTTTACAGTCGGGGGCGAGCTAACCGCCGCGTGCGAGGTAACCACACCCCCGACCCGGTTTTGCCGGGGGGCCCAACCACGCAAACCCCTCCAATACCGACGCAGGGGGGGGGGGGGGGAAGCCTGCCTATGAAGAGTGCGGGGTAAAGCCCTCGGGAATCCCGCACTCTAAATAAAGTGGGAGGGCCCCCTAGCCCATCTTTTTCTTGTGGGGATGGCCGGGGCAGTGCAGAGGCAAATCACTGTTTTGTGATTCGCCAGAAGGCGAATAACTTTTTCTTGTGGGGATGGCCAGAGGTCTATCCGGAGGTTTATTCGGAGGGTTCTACGTGTGAGCTCGTGGAACGTTCTGAGCCTCTCAGACGATCATCGACTACCACTCCTACCGGGCGGGCTCAGTAGGCTGAGGGTGGATATAGTGGGACTCTTTGAGATGAAGAGGCCTGGCAGTGGTGAGACTTGTAGTGTGGGTTACACCTACTACTGGTCCGGCATGAGCAATGGTCACGGTTTCTGGGGAGTAGCTATAGGCATCTCCAGCAAACTGCAGCCGTCTGTTGTTCAGGTTACTATGGTTGATGAGCGTATAATGCGGGTGAGGATGAAACACATTCTGGGTTTCATGTCTCTTGTTGCAGTGTACGCTCCTACCGAGGTGTGTGAAACTGAAGAGTAGGAGATGTTCTACACCAAACTCGACTCTGTATTAGACCAGTGTCCTCCTCGGGACACACTCATTGTCTTGGGTGACTTCAATGCTACTACTGGCACTGTGAGAGATGGCTATGAGTTATGTGTTGGTCCCCATGGCTCCGGTACCAGGAACATTCACAGTTTTCCCCTTCTGAATTTTGCGAGATCCAGAAGGTTGAGAATTGCAGGTTCTTGGTATAAGAGAGCAGAGCTTCACCGCTGGACATGGTATAGTAATGCCGGAGGGGTAGCAAAGGAGATCGACCACATCCTCGTTAGTACTCATTGGAGGATCCTCCAGAACTGCAGCGTTTACCAGGGTGCTGAGTTCTTTGCAACTGACTTTTTGTTGCTACACTTGAGATTCATGTCAAGTCCAGAAGAATCTCAAGAGGTAAGCATAATGTGTTTCATCTTGAGAAGCTGAAGGACTTGACATGTGCCCATGAGTATGCAGTGGCAGTCTCAAATCCAAGTGATTCACGGAGAGATGCCACCGAGCGCCTTACTTCTGATCTTTCTATAATTTCTGATTAGGGCAAAGCAAACCTTGTTTTGTTCAATGCCTCAAAAAAACAATTTCTTCACATATCTACTCGACAAAACCTACCAGATCCCCTCTTCTTCAATGACACTCAACTATCTCCTTCTTCTAAAATGAACATTCTTGGACTTTCCTTTACTAAAAATCTGAACTGGAAATCTCACTTATCTTATCTTGCTAAAACAGCTTCTAAGAAGTTTGGTGTCCTGTGGCATCTGCATTCATTTTTTCTAGCTCCCAGTTGCTTGCTCTGTACAGGGGCCTTATCCGCCCATGTATGGAGTATGTCTTACATGTTTGGGGGGGATCCACTCATACAGCTCTCCTAAACAAGGTTGAGTCAAAAGCTTTTTGTCTCATCAACTCCCCTCCTCTGACTGACTCTTCAATCTTTAAACCACCGCCGCAATGTTGCATTTCCTGCTATCTTCTACCGTTATTTTCATGCTCACTGCTCTTCTGAACTTGCTAACTGCATGCCCCCCCCCTCCCGCAGCCTCGCTGCACAAGACTTTCTACTCGGGGTGGGATGGTAGGCCCTGGAGGTTCCCTCTAGGGCTGTGTTGGTTGGCCCTCGCCCGTGGTGGCGCAGGCAGGATTTTTGTAGTGACGCTTGTTATTAGAGTTTCATGTTGCCCCCCTGTGGCCTCCGATGCACTCGCAATTGTAGGTAGAGTTAATGGGCAGCATGTGGTTGTTCTTAGGCCACTCGACGGTGCAGAGAAAGATTTTATACCTTATGGTAATATCAAGATCAAGATCAAGATCAAGTATCGCTAAAGAGGTAAACAGTCGTATGTACAGATGGAAGAATGGTGTTAGCAAGACGTGTCTGATGTGTGAGACAGGAGTGGATGAAACTGTGGAGTACTTGATGCTGGAATGTGAACGGTATGAGTATGCTTGAACAAAGATGTTGGAGGTAGTGGTAGAAGAAGTCAGAGTGGAAGAATGGCGAGAGATGAGAGACGAGTGTGTATAGGCAGATGGAGTACCTGCTGGGGTTGTGTGCTGAGTGGAGGAGTGACAGTCGTGTGGCTAAAAGTGTAAAAGAATTCTTGGAGAATTACTTGGAGAGCACGCATGAGAGAGAATGAGAGGTTTACTGTTCCTTCCTGGGGTTTTGGATACACTTCTTAATTCTTAATTTTATTCCTTACAATAAAGGCACCAATATCTGAAACACAAAGAACTGAAATAAAAACCATCACCATACATTAATTGTGTGCTATAATCCTTATACAGGTTGACCATCACTAATCCGGCAATCAATATTCCGGTTCCATCAGTTTTTCGGCATGAATTTCGGAGCGCAGTTTCAAATTTCCCGGGTTGGCGCGCCACTGTTTTCGGGAGGCGCCGTTTGTTTTGATGGCGCTGTACCCAGAATCATTTGTATGCTCACGCTTCCGACAGCAAACAGGCATTCCTTCTCATTTATTTGCCGTAATTGTTAAAATCTGCTGCTGTATAGCCCCATCATGGATTCGGCGAATAAAAGAAGTGGCGTAAAATGCAAACATCGCTCGTTGTCGATCGCAGATAAAGTTGAACTGTTAAAAAAACTTGATAGTGGTGTGTTTGTGTGAAGTGTTTGTGAAATGTACGGCATTGGGTCTTCAATAGTCTATGATATAAACTACTGATATATACTATATGTACTGATGTATGATATAATGATTTTTGAAATTTCCGGATTATTGATGTTTTGTCCCCTGACTCTATATGCTGTATATATTGTAACAGAAAATGACTACAGTATATTATACTGTAGTCATTTTCTGTTACAATATATACAGCATATAGAGTCAGGGGACAAAACATCAATAATCCGGAAATTTCAAAAATCCGGCAGTCCTGAGGTCCCGTGGTTGCCGGATAAGTGATGGGCAACCTGTACTATAAACAACTCCCAACACTCAAGACAGCACATCTTCCTTTTCCTTCAATTCAAGACGTTAATTTTGTCTAATGGTTTCCTGTCCTGCGTCTCCAGTTGCACCTTCCTCATCGTTTTCAGAATCGTCAGCTCCATCTTGATATCTCAGTGGTCGTCTTGTTGTGCGTCTGGGCCTTCTGGTGGCTAGAGCTTCCTCCTCGTTTCCTTCATCTCATTCACCCTGTTGGATTTCGCCCTCGCCCAATGTTCCGCGTTGTCTGTTTTCATGCTCTCCTGATCCCTGACTGTGGGACAGGTTTCCATCATAAGGATTGTCACCATCTTCATCCTCATCTATCCATCTGCTGATTGTCCCTTCTGGAATCATCTTCATCTGTTATGTGCTGCGCAGTATCCTCTTCTCTCCTCGTTGGATGATGGCTGAGTCCCCTCTCCGTTCCTTAACTTCCCATGGTTTGGGATCATATCTCGTGGTGAGCTTATCGTGTTTATGTTGTTTCAGGAGCACTTTTATCTCCTGTCATTATCTGGGTTGGCTTGGCTCTGATTTTGTGATCTGTTCAAAGCTTCAGTTTGTATTTCTCCATCTGATCCTTTTGCCATGCCGCCTCCCAATTCTGATTCTCTTTGCTGTGTTGCAGTTGTGGTAGCTTCACTTTTAGATCTTTACCCATAAGGAGCTTGACTGGGGTCTCTCCTGTCATAGTATTTAGGGTGCTCCTGTAGTGCAGTAAGAACTTGTCCAGGTGCCGTCTCCAGTCTTTCGCTTCTGTGTTCAGAGCTCGGATGGCTTTCAACATGGTTGTGAAGAATCTTTCAACTTCTCCGTTAGCTTGAGGGTGATAAGGTGTAACCTTCCGGTGTCGCATTCCCCATTCATCGCAAAACCGGCTGAATTCTTTGGCTCTGAACTGCGGTCCGTTGTCTGATACAATAACTGCGGGAATGCCATGTGTGCAAAGACATCTCTCTAGAATGGAGGTACAGTAAAACCCTTATAACTCGGCACGCTAGGGGCTCTGGCCCTTGCCGAGTTATTCAATGTGCCGAGTTATTCAATGTCCTCCTCTGATATGAGTTAAAAAAAAAAAAAAAAAAAAAAAAAAAAAAAGGACATACAGTACTGTAAAAGCATAAAAACTACACTTACCAATGCACGGGTAGCATCAGGCATGTAATCCAAGGAGAGGAGAGCCTTGTTGTAACATGTAGAAGATGTTAGGGGGACTCAGTCGCATTTTAACACTGGTATCACTTTAATCACTATAATCACAACTCTGTACTGTATTGTATACAGTACTGTATCTGTAAAACTTAATTTTACATCACTTAAGCACTTAATTACTGCAACACTATACTTGTACCTTAAACTGTGAAACAGCCCTTAATCACTAATGTACAGAATAATTTTTTATGTCACTCGGGGTCAGTGCTGCTGTCGAAAATGTGAGTTGGCAGATCAGGGGAGGTACTGTTCAGGAAGCTGCAACCAGACTCACTACTTGTAGAGGGCTGAGGTTCCCTGGCGTGTGGCTTTGGTTTGAAGAAGGCTGAAATTTTCGTTTGTTTCTGACTTGTACACTGCCTCTTGATAACAGCATTTCTTATGTCTCTCATAGGTGAGTAGAATGCATCAAATTGGTGTTCCACCAACCCCTCCAAAGCCTTGTCCAGGTGAAAACGAAGCTGAGACAATTTCATGCTGGCTGACTGGTCAGCTTCGTCATCACTGTCAGCTTCAACAGCAGCCTCCGCCCCCTGCACAACACTAGCTGCTATGTCCTCTTCTGTCTGATGATGGTAGCCCAGAGCCCCAGCATCACTCTCCAGCCGCTCAACTATGTTCTCCTCGGTGACTTCCGGCTCACCACCTTTATGCACTGTTGCAGTGAAATCTTCTAAACCAAACCCAGTGAAGTCCACTTCTACTTCAGTCCCCTTCAGCAACTTGTTCCATGCATTGCTCAGGGTGGTGGACTTGAGCCCGTTCCACGCCTCAGCCCAGTTATACACAGTGTTGCGTAAGTTGTACGCTTTGAAATTCGCAAGCGACTGAGCCCCCCTTGTGTCCTCTTGTCCCTCTACCTCTTCTTCCACAAGGCACTCCTCCAGCTGCTTGTTTCTGTAGTGTCGCTTGCAGGCCTCGATCACGCCTTGGTCCATGGGCTGGATTAGGGAGGTGGTGTTGGGTGGCATAAACATTACTTTAATTCTACCACCATGGGCCTCCAGTTCATCTGGGCTCGGATGTGCTGGGGCATTGTCAAGTAGGAGGATGGCCTTGACATTCTCCATTGTGATTGCCAACACAGTTGTCTGGAAATTAATAACAGCAGGCACAAAAAAATGGTGGAACCATTCACTGGTGAGTTCACGGTTAAACCAGGCCGAGAGGTTGCCCCTGTAGATAACAGGCAGGTTACCCATGACGTTTTTGAGTGCCCGTGGTGTTTTTGCCTTGCCTACAACCATGGGTTTCAGCCTGTGCGACCCGTCAGCGTTTCCACAGCACATAATGGAGATCCGATCCTTAGCTAATTTCCTCCCTGGAATGTGCCTTTCCTGCTTTGATGCCTGGGTGTTGGCGGGCATAGACCTCCAAAAAAGCCCCGTCTCGTCAGCGTTGTAGAGTTGGGAGAGAAGGAGGCCAGACTCCTGCATAATTTTCTCCAATTTCTGACGGAAAGGCACCACCGATGCTTGATCAGCACTAGCACTCTCTCCCACCACTTTTCGGTTGGCTAGGCAGTGGCGACTCCGAAAAGTGAAGAGCCACCCAGCACTAGCCTTGAAATTGGTCACCTTTAAGTGCTTGGCCAACCTTACAGTGGCGTTTTGGAGGTCAACCCCCCCTTACAGTAACTCCAACTGCTCGTTCCTGCTTGTACCACTTGTACACTGCTGCATCCAGGGAGACGTTCTTAACTGGCTTAATCCTCTTCTTGGTAGTCTTGGAGATGCTTGGATCCTCCAAAGTAAGGGCCTGGGCACGAATCTTCTCTTTTACTTTCTTGATATCATAGAATGTGCTGGATTTGATATCAAACTCAGCACAAATAGCACGCATGGACGCACCTGCATCCATCCTTGCCAGCACTTTCACCTTTTCCTGCAGGCTCAGGCTCTTCAATTTTATTCCCTTCCTGCTGGAGACACCCTTGCGTGATAGAGCTGACATCTTGATATACAGTACTGTATGATGTAATCCTAAAACACGTAAAATAGGTGGCAAAGTAAAGCAAAGGTCAGCAGCTTGCTGTATTCATAAAGCTTCTTAGCAACTCCTAGCAACTCCTAAGTTTAAGAGTTCCTAGAAGTTAGCTCGGGTGTTGCTGTGAGTTGCTAAGAGTCATAGCAACTCACAGCAACACCCGAGCTAACTTCTAGGAACTCTTAAACTTAGGAGTTGCTAGGAGTTTAGAGTTGGACAGAGACCTGCTGGAACCAGCGCGTAGGCTGCGCCGTGTTTTTGTTGTCCAAGCACCGTCTTGGATTACGAATCCCAATCCAATAACACTTGCTGAAATGTGTGTTATACTACTTTGTGATATTGTTTGCAATGTTTTGCATTGATTATTATTTCGGCTCCTACCAAGCTTGTTGTTTTTGAAGCAGAAACCAATCCTTTTTCAATTTCGACAAAAAATGGAATTCGTATCCAAGACGGTGCTTGGACGACATAAACACGGCTCAGCTGACAGCCTACATGCTGCTTCCCGACCTTTGCTTTACTTTGCCACCTATTTTACGTGTTTTGGGATTACATCATACAGTACTGTATTTCAAGATGTCAGCTCCATCACGCAAGGGTGTCTCCAGCAGGAAGGGAATGAAATTGAAGAGTCTGAGCCTGCAGGAAAGGGTCAAAAGGACAAAAACACGACTTTATGCGACTGACGATATGCCGAGTGTAAGCAAAGAGATGCAGTTATAACATCAATATGCCGAGATACATTATTTTTTGCCGACTTTCTGTTTACATGTTCACACAAGAGGTTGTGAGGGCATGATATGCCAAGTGAAAACCATGAGATGCAGTTTAGGTGAGGCGGTAGCAGAGTGGTTAGCGTCACCGAGTGGCATATTCCCCCTTTTCGGCAGGTTGGCGGCCCTCTACGCATGGCTGTAGCTCCGAAACTAACTACAGGATTTTCTTGAAAATAACCTCATTGTGATTCCCACACAGTTACTTTTCTTAAAAAAATAAAAAAATAAACTGTCCTTGCCATGCCGAGTTATATCAAATTCCGAGTTATACAGTGCCGAGCTATAAGGGTTTTACTGTAACAGTGTTCGTATCGGTGGATTTGACTATGAAAGCTTCGGGCCATCTGGAGCCTGCATCGACTATTCCAATTACGTAGTCTCCACTCGGGAATGGTCCACAGATATCAATGTGGATAACTTCCCAAGGCCCCTTCATCATTGCCATGTTCACAGGATTGGCTTGTTTTCTTGTGTCCAGACTAGCACATGGTATGCAGCATTTTACCGTTTCTTCCACATCTTTGTCCATGTTGGGCCACCATACCTTGGCCCGAAGGAGTGCTTTTGTTTTTACCATTCCCATGTGCATCTCGTGCGCCAGTTGCAACGTGCGCTGTTGTAAGTTTCTGGGGATGACAATTCTGGATACGCGCACTACCACACCACGTTTTGTTGTCAGTTCGCTCCTTACATGTTTGAACGGTTCCGTCACCTTGTTGGTCCAATCATTCGTTTGGATCGCTTCCTCTTATCGCCCTAAGGGTCGGATCTTGTTTGGATTCTTCCACTACAGTACCCTCCCGAGTTTCACGCTATGAGAGTTTCGCGATCCTCGAGTTTCGCACAGAGTCCTAAATTCTTACCATCCCGACTTTCGCGCATTATCTCCCCGAGTTTCGCTCGCGCTGCTTCGTACATGTTTTTTTTTTTTTTTTTTTTTTTTTTTTTTTTTTTTTTCCCCCCCCGCCTATGACCTCCAGGGATGGGATGGTAGGCCCTGTACTCGAGGGTTATAATGATTGGCCCTCGCCCGTGGTGGCGCAACCAGGATTTTTATAAGAGTTAATGGGCTGCATTAGTAGAAGCAAAATTGGATTAGCTTTCCATTGATATATTTCGTTTTCTGATAAATGAATTAGCACCATGCATAAATTAGCGTTAACTAAATAAATGTCATCATCAATCCGGGTATAAGCAAGCGCGCCACCCTCAGTACTCACTGATTGTGTAAGCAACTGGGCGAGGCTCTCTCCGACGGCTTCCGCTCCCGCACACCACAGTCACCATTCCTCTCACGCACACAGTAGTAGCTACAGCTACTCATTATTATCATTATTATTACTACGTTTGCAGTGATTAAGCTGTATATTAAACTGCAGTGTGAATTGACTAGTCTTTAAGAATTGTAGACATGGGTAGAGTGATTGAATATACTTTTCAAGCTCACAAGGTAGTAGTATATATCACTGGCGTAATAAGCCTAGAAGATCGCCAGCAAGCAGAGTCGTGATGCTGTCCTTCCATTTGTGCCGCGGTATGTTATATGGATCTATATTCCCTATTTCCTTACATTTTTCAATGTAACGAGGAATAGATCCAGAGTCCAACATCCGGAGGACATAGTCTGACAGATGAACACCATCAATCACTTTCCCAGCCCTAAAAAAAGAGATTAGTAAGCGTGAGTGTACCGCGTTTACAGGGGAGGTAATGCCCTTTATTTACATCACCGCACGGCCACTGTCGTCTGTCGGCCAGCCGCCAGCATGTGCTCGGGGCGGAACACTTGGCCACCGCCTCTCCCAGCGGTGATCCAAAAGTGTCTTTCTGTTGGTCTGTTTCCATTTTCTTTGGCGTATCGTATAACTTTTAGCTTGTATGTGATAGTATTAGTAAATTGTTTTGATGAATTCGCCATGGGTGATAATTTCCAGGACTGAAAAGAGCTTAAGATACGTGTGACAGCCTAATGGTAAATGATACGTCAACACTAGCAAACGATAGATAGTCCTGTTGGCGGCAATCGCGGCAATCTGCCGCCAAAAGGGGGAATGTAAACATACTAGCGTGAGGACAGATTACATAGTTGATTTGAATGTCTTATGATATTTGAAATACTTGTAACAGGTAAGTACTGAGGTACTGAGTACTGAGGAAGTACTACAACATTCGTCTTGGAAGACCATTAGTATTTTTCAGGGTATTTTTAGGCGGAAAATGTGAGTCTTATAAGCCATAAAATATGGTACTACGCCTCACACCGTACTAAATAAGCATTTTTACAGGGTTTTCAATACCCGAGTTTCGCGATCCTTGAATTTAGCGCTATGCCTTGTGAATAAAGCAAGTGTGAAACTCGGGACGGTACTGTATTTCTGATAGAGGCAGGGCTTTTGGAACACTGTTGGCCACAATGTGGTTAATAAATCCTTCCGCTAGCTTTTCTAAAGCTGAAACCTCCCCGTGATACTTCAGAGGTTGTCTTGACAGTATGTCAGTGGGATTTTCACTTTCTTTGATGTGCTGTACGGTGTAATCATACTGTTGCATGCTTAGGATCCATCGTAGTACGCATGCGGACGGCTTGCCCTTGGGATTGAAAATTGTTGTCAGTGCTTGATGGTCGGTCATGATGACAAATTTTTTCCCATACAGATAAAGATGGAACTTTTTGCATGCCCATACAATGGCTAGCGCTTCCTTTTCCAATTGGCAATACTGGGGTTCGACATTCGTCAGGGTCCTGGAGGCGTAACTGACGGGCTTGAGTGCGCCTTGATGGCTTTGGCAGAGGATAGCCCCCAGTCCCACTCGACTGGCGTCCACAATGAGCGACGTTTGCAGTTGTGGGTCGAAGTGTATGAGTGCTTCACTATGTATGACTGTGTCTTTCAGCTGTTTGAAACACTCCTCCTCCTCCTCTGTCCATCTCCACTTGGTGTTCGCTCTATTCAAGTTCTTCAGAGGTTCGCTGAGTGTTGCGAGTCGTGGAATGAATCTGGTTAGGTAATTGATCAGACCCAGGAAGCTGCAGACCTCCTGGACCATCTCTGGGCGTACAAAGTTTCTGACTGTCTCTATTTTTGAGTCTGTAGGTTTGATGCCCTTATCGGACACCATGAAGCCATGGAATTCAACTTCATCCCTGTGGAACATGCTCTTGTGTTGAGCTATGGTCAGGTTGTTGTTTTTCAATGTCTGCAGTACTGTTTCTAGGGCTTTATCATGTTCTTTGGTGTCCTTACCCCAGATGAGGATGTCGTCCGCATGGTTCCGGCAGTTCGGACATTTCTGGATGATCTGTTGTAGTAGACATTGCCCTTCCTCTGCTGCTGAAGTTATGCCCATGACCAACACTTTGTATCTGTAAATACCAGAGTCGCATGAGAATGCTGTGATGTCTCTTGATTCAGGGGTCAACTCTATTTGGTGGTGTGGGATAGTTTAGTTAGCAGGTGCAGCCTGGCAACCTTGCGCCGGCAGCAGCGTCGGCAGCACGCTACCTGGCAACCCCTAGTGGTGGCCAGTCTGGCAGTCAGTCACACCCGCCTGAAGCTTTGTCAAGGCGTTCCCTACTTGTCCTCTCTGTAATTTGATTGCTACCACTAGAATAGAACCTACTTAAAGTAACTTGTGTTTCTGTGATCCCACTGGACCTAGACTGATCACCTACACATTACACAACCAACATGGCGCAGTGAGTCACTAGTGGACAGTGAAGGACAGTTTTTTTACGGCAAACCAAACGCCGCTAGTACAGCCATTGTGTGTGCCTCAGCTTCGCGCTGATTCCCCGCCCGCATCACCGGAATTTCTTCTTCGCTGTGGATTTATGGTGCCAGGAGCTACAGTGCTACTCGTGTGTGTACAGTGTCGTGTGTGTACAGTCTCGTGTGTGTGCAGTGTCGTGTGTTACGCTTTTGTGCAGTACAGAGCGGCTTCGTGTGCGCAGTGGCTACGTTTTGGGTTGGTCATTCCCCCCCTGTCGGCCTCCCGGTCTGACAGAGCGCAGAGCGTCTGACCTTTCCCTCTCAATAGCCAGCGGCGCACTGTCTTGTGGGTGGCAGCCGCACAGCGACGCGACTCTCCGCACCCCTAGGGTCTGTGGTTATCAGCTGATCGCCGCCACCCGCCGCTGCCATCCGTATATAACCACACACTGACACACACGCACAAGTTCTGGACATTCGTGACTCGTGTCGCTGTATTTTTCATGTACAGTCAAACCTTGATATAACGGACCTCGATGTAACGGACTTCGGATTTAACGGACTCCATTTGCGTGACTTTTTTTCTATTTTTTTTTCTTTTTTTTTCTTCATATTAGACCGTTTATCGCCGCTCGAATTGTCAACTCAACATAATTGTATTATTTTCTCATTTTACTTTGGAATGCTTGGGTTTTAAGGAGTTTTGATGTATCACATATTAAGATATAATATTATAAGGAAGGAGCCTGTGTTGCTAGTGATTTAGTGGTAGAAGGTGTGTATTGTTTAAAATAGTGACTATTAGTGTTATGGCGTGGGCGCTGCTATGTCTCCGTCACCTCAACACCCTAAATCACCCTTATCTTAGGTGACACGCAGTGCTACACTGACCTAAATAGTGACACGTGTATAGAACTGCACTTCACAACCATATAATATATATAATAATGAGCATTAGTCATGATAATATGCAATATCTTTGGAAGCCACGGCTGAATCTGGCAAGTAGTAATTTGTTTACCTTTCACTAGAGCTTGAGCTTGACTAGCTACACGATCTGGTTGTGTTTGTGATTATTTCTCATTTATTTCACGTGTAGGAGCGGACCAAATTCACCATGTAGTGCCAGTCACTGCTTACCTCCCAACATAGCTACACAGTCTGGTTGTGTTTGTGATTATTTCTCATTTATTTCACAATTTTTTCGTTTTTTCATATATTTTTCAACCCTTGTGAAAATTCCCTCGCTGTAACGGACAATCGGCTTTAACGGACCACTCCTCCCCCCCTTTAGTCCGTTATATCGAGGTTTGACTGTACATCCGATTTGAGCTGTTGAAGCGTTGGATTTGTATTTAGAAAATACTGTGTACACCCATTCACCATGACGGGAACGAGGAAGAAAACGAAGCAAACACAAATGTCACCGCCACGCACCCCCGTGACGGACCCGAGTGACGCGGTTTCACCCGCTGGGGCGGCTGCCCCTTCACCCCCGCCTGCCTCACGTCAGGAACGTTCCCCCACCGCCTCCACCATGGACCTTTCTGATCTCATGCAGTGGATGGAAGCGCAACGACGTGAAGATGAGAGGCAACGGCGAGAGGAAGACAGACGGCGATGTGAGGAGGAGTCAACTCTTTTTCAGACGCTCATCACGACTCTGTTACCGCATGCTGCCTCATCCATGTCGTCTTCCACACCGGTGACGCCGCCCACACAAGGAGCCACGGCCCCAACACAGAACAGCCGCGCTCCCACACCCGCTCCACCCAAGACCCAAGTTCAACCACCCCCAGTACTCCACCCTGACGTCTCTTACCAGACCTTCAGAGAATGGAGGCGGAGATGGACAGATTACGCCATGATGGTGGATCTCCCGAGCTTGTCACAGGAGAAACAGCTCATACAGCTACGTATGTGCTTGTCCCTCAAAATGCAGCGAGTACTGGAGCACACACTACAAGTGCCCCCAGACTCCACGTCTCCTGTAGAAGACGTACTTAATGTCCTGCAGGAGCACGTCAAGGCCCAGAGGAACGAGGCACTTCGTAGGCGGGAACTCTTCAGCTCCAGACAGGTGGAAGGCGAATCGTTCGCTGCCTTCTATGTTCGCCTGAAGCTGGCATCTGAAGAAGTTGACATCTGTAAGGGTAATCACAAGGAGTGTGAGGAATCCCAGTTCAAGCAGGTGATCTTGATGGGCGTTCGAGACGAAGAACTTGTCCAGCGCCTCATCTCCCTGGACGCCTCATGCACTCTGCAGGAGGTAGTGACGGAATGTCGGGCCTATGAGGCCGCCCGAAACACCACGTCAGCCCTGCGAGCCGCCCCCCTACTGCTGTGAGGTCCATGTCCTAGTACAAGAAGGTGAAGACGGCAGCTCATAAGGCGAAGACTGGTTCCCGTGCCGTTACACCTCCGCCCAGCACACCGTGCAACAGCTGCGGAAGGCAGCACGCTCCGCTCTCATGCCCGGCTGCCGAGTCAGTGTGCAGCTGCTGTGGACGTACGGGACATTGGACACACACTGTACGGTGCCCTGCTAAAAGCACCCAGTGCCGTTTGTGCGGCCACATCGGTCACTCTGACAAGTGTTGCTCCCAGATGAAACCCAAGGGTCAGCAACAACGACGCAAACAACGCCACGGCATCAGTGTTTTTCGTCCCTACTCCTGACAGGCAGTCAGCCGCACGACCCTCAACAGCGTCCGAGCCACGTCAGACGCGTGGGCTCGACTCCCCGGTCCAGTACCAAGCGTCTTCAGCCCATCAGCTTCACCGTCACCCACGGCAATGTGTCAGCATGTCTGCAGATGCTCCCCGACACTGGCGCGGACGTTACTTTTATTGGCCTAGAACACCTACGCCACCTGGGTCTTTCCAAGCATGACCTCGAACCGCCGCCCAAGGCCAAGCGGTTCACAGCTGACGATTCGGAGATGGCTCCCGCCATGGGTTCATTCCAGGCCACCATCACTTTCAGCAACAGGTCGTGCTCGGCGTGGATTGACGTGCACGATGGCGTACCAACTCCTCTGATCTCGGGTGAACATCTGAAGGAGCTGTCAATCATCTCACAGGAGTTCCCTAAACCGATCCTTGAGGTGAGGCACGCCAACAGGATGCGCAACGCGAGCAGTGACGAGAGTGGCTACACGCTTGGTGCCACTCCTCAGACTGGCCCTGGCCCCGCCGCTCCACCCGCCTCCACACCATCATCGTTCCCTCTCACCGGCAACACATCCCCTTCAGAGGCTCGTGGATACTTCCTGAAGGAATTTAGCGATGTTTTGGTGACGAAGGAGACGCTACGGGCCAGGCCACTCAAGCCGATGACAGGCCCACCCATGAGGATCCACTTGAAGGAAGACGCCACACCCTTCGCGATCCACACACCCCGTCTGATCCCCCTTGCTTACCGCGAGTCGGTGGAGCAAGAGTTGGAGTCTATGGTGGCCCAGGGTATCATTATTCCTGCCGGCGACGATCCGTCCCCATGGTGCCATCCTCTCGTAGCCGTTGCCAAGCCCAATGGTGGTGCCAGGATCACCATCGACCTGTCTAAACTGAACAAACAGGTGTCACGTCCAGCGCATCCCTCACCCACGCCCTTCGCAGCGATTCGTAGCGTGGACCCGAAGGCACGCTTTTACTCTAAGGTAGACGTGCTGTGTGGCTACTGGCAAATTGAGCTCGCTGAGGAAGACCAGCCACTGACGACATTCATCACGCCTTACGGCCGCTTCAGGTACCGCCGCGGCCCAATGGGTTTTGCAGCTACTGGAGACACTTTCTGCCTCCGAGGTGACTTGGCACTCCAAGGTGTGATGAACTGTGTGAAGGTTGTCGACGACATCCTTCTATACGACGAGGACTACTCCGCACACTTACTCCGTATCCACAATGTATTGTCAAGATGCCGTAAGTATGGAATCGCCCTCAACGCGGACAAGTTTGTTCTCGCCCAACCTGCAGTATCCTTCTGTGGTTACAACCTCTCCAGGGATGGCATAGCAGCCGACCCAGAAAAGATCCGTGCCATCAGGGACTTTCCCACTCCTGCCAACCTCACTGACCTCTGCTCTTTCATGGGTCTTGTGAATCAGTTGGCAGAGTTTTCTCCAGATATCTCTGCAGCTGCACAGCCACTTCGCTTCCTGATGAGCCCCAAGAGGACCTTTCTTTGGACCCCCGACCATGAGGAGGCTTTCCGACGTGTGAAGGAAGCCCTGTCGAGCCCACCGGTCCTCGCCACGGTTGATCCTGCCTTGCCCACTGTTTTGCAGACAGACGCCTCTCGCTTGTATGGTCTTGGCTATGCCTTGCTGCAAGACCATGGCGGAGGAGTGTTCCGACTGGTTCAGTGTGGTTCCAGGTTCCTGACGGAGGCAGAAACACGCTACGCTACCATCGAGCTCGAACTTCTGGCCGTAGCATGGGCGACATCGAAGTGCAGATTCTACCTCATCGGCCTGCAGCATTTCAAGGTAGTCACCGACCATCGCCCGTTGGTGCCAATCCTCAACCACTACTCGCTGGATGCAGTTGAGAATCCTCGCCTGCAACTTTTAAAGGAGAAACTCTCAGCTTACCTTTTCACAGCAGTGTGGCGTGCTGGTAAGCACCTCTGCATTCCCGACGCCTTGTCCCGCGCACCCGTCGGCCACCCTGCCCCCGAGGATGAAATGTTGAGTACCGAGACTTGTGCTTCTATCAACACTGTCGTTACTTTGCAGGCCATTCAGTCCCTCGCCAGCCAACACCGTTCGGAATCTTCACCTACCGGTGACATGGCACTGGAGGCCCTACAAACTGCAGCTCGCATGACCCTTCCTACGTCAGGCTGCTAGACTGTGTGAAGAACGGTTTTCCTCTGAACCGTTACAGTCTTCACAATACTCTGCTCCCTTACTGGAAACTACGTGAGGACCTATACTGCGATGGGGATCTGGTCCTCTATGGAGCACGTGTTGTTATTCCAGCTGCTCTACGCCGCAACGTCTTGGCCCGCCTCCATGACAGCCATCGAGGAGTAGAGGCCACCAAGAGAAGTGCGAAGCAAGCTGTATACTGGCCCGGCATCAACTCTGACATCGCCAACACTGTCCAAGCATGTGGGCCATGCCAAGTGATGCGGCCAAGCCAGCAGCAGGAGCCCCTGTTGTCTGACGACGACCCCACCAGACCTTTTGAGTCAGTGTCAGCCGACTTCTTCACTGTTGCTGGGAAGTCATTCCTAGTTATAGCTGACCGTCTCTGGTTGGCCCGTTGTGGTGCCATGTGGCAGCGACACAACGTCTGCCGCTACCATCCGCCAGTTCCGGTACTACTTCCGTGACGTGGGTGTCCCTGTGCGTCTCAGGACCGACGGAGGATCCCAATTCACGAGCCGGGACTTCGCAGCGTTCCTCGACCGCTGGGGAGTCAGGCATATGGTGTCTTCACCGCATTACCCGCAGTCCAACGGCCACGCTGAGGCAGCAGTAAAGTCCGTCAAATATCTAATCCTGAAGGTGGCTCCATCAGGCAATATCGACTGCGAGGACTTTAACCGCGGACTGCTGGAGCTCCGCAATGCTCCGACCCACACCGGTCACTCCCCAGCACAAATCTTGTATGGATGACCTCTCCGTTCTTGCGTCCCCGCCCACCCCCAGTCCTTCTTGATGGAGTGGCAGACCAAGACAGAGATATGTGACCGCTGAGCTGCCAACCGTGCTTAAGACGTCGTGACACGTTACAACGCGCACGCCCTACCCCTTCCCAAGCTGAAGATCAACGAGCAAGTTCGTATCCAGGATCCGACATCGCTTCGCTGGGACAAAGTGGGCACCATCATGGGCAACGGCAGGTCACGGGACTATCAAGTTCGGTTACCCAGTGGTCGTTTATGGTGGCGCAACCGACGGTTCCTCCGTCCTGTGCAGTTCCTCGCTAACGACCCCCTGGCGATAGATGAGTCCCCTACTCTCACCAGCGACCCAGTCCCTCGCCGCTCAGAACGGATAATGCAGCAGCAGGAGTCCGCTCAAGACCTTGCTATGAGCATGAAGGGGGGAGGGAGGTGTGGGATAGTTTAGTTAGCAGGTGCAGCCTGGCAACCTTGTGCCGGCATCACGCTACCTGGCAACCCCTAGTGGTGGCCAGTCTAGCAGTCAGTCATGCCCGCCTGAAGGATTGTCAAGGCATTCCCTACTTGTCCTCTCTGTAATTTGATTGCTACCACTAGAATAGAACCTACTTAAAGTAACTTGTGTTTCTGTGATCCCACTGGACTTAAAGTAACTTGTGTTTCTGTGATCCCACTGGACCTAGACTGATCACCTACACAACCAACAGGTTGTGTTGAGATCCACCGTGGAATTTATTTTTGCCCCCTGCACCTCACTAAGTAGTTGTTCCACTGTCGGTATCGGATGGTGTGTGCGTTTCACTGCTTTGTTTGCAATCCGGAGGTCGGCACATATTCTGATGTCTCCATTTGGTTTTGGTGCTGTCACCAATGGAGCGACCCACGGTGTCGTGCCCTCCACCCTCTCGATGATGTCCTTGTTCAACATGTCCTGGATTTTCTGTTCGACTGCTCTTCGTATGTGGAATGGCACTCGGCGGGGTGGTTGTGCCACAGGTTGGATGCTGTCGTCGATCTTGAGTTTGAGTTGGAAGTTTTTCATTCTTCCTAGACCATCGAGGGTTGGTAGATTGCGATCCAGTATTTCCTTTGTTGACGGTGGGATTCCCTTGACACTCACAGTCTTCGCCTGTTGATCTGTCAGGAAGCCCAGTTCTGTACTGGCCCGTTTACCCAAGATGTTACCTCCTTGACGTGCTTTTGTAACCAACATTTTGTGTGCAATCCTTGATGATCCATTAGTCAATGTTGCAAAGAATTCCCCTTTCAGTGGTATGGGGATGTCTCCATAAGCTTTTGGTTCCATCTTCGTCTGTTTGAGTACAATGTTAGGACGTAGCTGGGTGACCCGGTCGAAAGTGTCGCCATCAAGAAGGTTGACATTTGCTCCTGAATCGATCAGCATTTTAATGGGGATGTCGTCTATCAGGACTTATTCTTCCAAGGAAGCGTCAAATTTCACCCTGAAAACATAGGAGTCGCTGTCTGTGTTGCTTGAGTGTTATGACAACATGTGTTGCACATGATCATCGTCGTCGGATGAGTTATCTTCTTGCAAGAAGTTGACCTTTTCCTTCCGACTGTAACGCTTCTTCATATAGGCTGTTGCGAAATGGTTCATGACTTCACAGTGGTTACATTTTCTCCCATATGCTGGGCATTTTTTCTGACCGTGTATGTGATCCGAGCCATTACAACCGAAACATTTCATTGCTTGTTTACTTGCCGTGTCATCTTCTTGTTGCCTCCTATTTTTCTCCCCGGTGTTTCTTTGTTGTTGCTTGTATTTCGTAGTGATCTTGTGGACATTGGTGCCTTCTTCCTCGTGTTTTTCCATCTGATTTGCTTGAGCCTCCGTTGATTCATATGTATAAGCTAGTTGAAGGGCTATCTGCACTGTCATGTCTGATTCTTTCAGGTATGCTCGTCTCATTTTGTTGGAAGTACATTTCTCCGTCAGCTGGTCGATGATGGCTTTGTCGAGGTTGTACTGGGCGAAGTTGCATTTAGTACCTTGCGTACGTAGGCGAGTTACATAACTGTGTGTTGCCTCGCCAGGCTCCTGTGCAAGCATCCTAAATTTGTGTCGCTCGAATACCTCGTTGGTTTTCTCAATGAAGTAAGCATTTAGTGCCACTTTGGTTGTTTTGTATTTCGGCTCTGTTTGGCCTGTTAGTATCTCCGGTGTCAAGGTCTTGATGACCTCTTTCAGTTTCTTTCCCCCATAGAACCGGAGGAGTGCTAAGCGTTTGGCATCTTCAGTTATACTAAAAGCCAGAAACGCATCCTCATCATGTTCAATCCAATCAGTCCATGCCTGTTCTTGGTTCATGTCATCAAACTTGAGCGGTTGTAATGTGGGAATTGCATGTGCCATCTTGCGCACACACAGAAGCTGGTACTCGTCAAAGTTGTTTTAAGTGGTTCTAGTAGATCCTCGTCCCCACTTAACTGTTCCTTCCTGGGGTTTTGGATACACTTCTTAATTCATAAGTTTATTCCTTACAATAAAGGAACCAATATCTGAAACACAAAGAACTGACATAAAAACCATCACCATACATTAATTGTGTGCTATAATCCTTATTAGGGTGTCCCAAGATCATAGAGGGAAAAAATGAAACATGTTTTTTTCACTTGCTCGTGTTTTACTTCTGTTCACACTTGCATAAGAAGAGTTCCTGTGAAATTACAAACTGAACAATTTTCTAATAACCTTCAAAAACAAAGAAAAAGCTCAAAACATCCCACATTTTTAGAAAGAAACTTATAAGGAAACCAAAACAGACAGTTTTCATTGTTTCCATTCAGAAAGCCTTCTTTTGAAGGTCCTCCTTCTTTTCCCGCCCCACAAGTTTCCGATGGTGGTGGACTAACTGGAGGAGATACTTCTCCTGTGCGGCCGACTTCGTGGACCCCAGGTAGCGCTGGACTAGGGCGATGCCCCGCTCCGCGGCATCGTTGACCACTCGGAGGCCAAGTGCCCGTTTCCGAGCGTCCTTGAATCGGTCGTCCTCCTCCCACAATGCCGGGTCCTTTGCCAGGAAGCCCTCATCCGCGTCGAGTTTCTGAAAGAAGGACCGTGTCTTCGAAGTGACGAAGGACGAGAGGGAGGAAGACGTCGTCATCTTTTTTCCCTCCAATCGCTTGAGTTCCTTCTTCGAGGCGGGCTTGTCCAATGCCTTGACCATCTGCTTCTTCTCCTCCACGTCAATCCTTGAGTCGAAGAAGGCCAGTCCCGCGTTTTCCTCGGAAACGTACCACAGGTGGCGTCGCAGGGCTTGTTCTGCTGCCTTGGCAACGGTTTGGTCAGGGTATGTCTTGAGGATCTCGAGGAAGAGCACGTCGTTCAACGGAGCTTTCACAGAGATCGGTGCCTCATGCCATTGCTTGCAGTACACCAGAGCAACGAAGAGGGCCACTCGTTCCACTCCGGCCTTCTCTCGACCAGTCAGCGACAGCTGGGATTTCAGCATCTGAAGCTTGAGGCAGTAGATGGCCTTGGCCATCCACCGGGCTTGATGGAGAGCTCCAGGACGACGGAATGGTTTGGCTGGACCTTCACCACTGAGGAACAGGTAGGAGAGACGGAGAAGTTCTTCATAGTTCTCCCTGGGATGGTTCTTCGACATCAGAGCCTCCTTCAGGAAGGCCAATGCGTCGTCCTTCAGCTTGCTGGCAGTGTCATTGGTGGCAAAGAACTCTACGAGGTCCTCCGATGTTTCCACCGTCTCTCTCTGCGAGGAATCCACGAAGGACCATCGATCACGGAGTAGTTTGAAGATTCCAATGTCAGGACCAGAGGAAGAGCTGAGGCTGGCTTCGAAGACATCCTTGAGGATCACCTCGTGGACATGATGGCGGCAGGCCAACCAAAGCAAGCTTCGTCCGAGTTCTTGCTCAATCCGAATGCAAGCACCTTGCACCATGCCAGTGTTCGAAGCCGTGGTGTCGAAACAGAAGGCGATGATCTTGTCCCTGACGCCCGCTTCGTCCACCTCCTTCAAGACCACTGCAGCCACGTTTCTGCCAGTCGAATCCGAGCTTGCCGGTACCCCAAGAAGGAACTCGGCGTCATCTTCCCCTGTGAGGAGGACGGCGATGCGGACCTCCATATCACCAGAGAGGGACGGGAGGAGTTTTCCGTCCCAATGCAGGACCAACCTCTCGGGTATCTCCTGGTTCCGCAGTTCCACGATCTTCTCGGCGGCTTGCTCTCTCCCCGCAATTCGTGCTCGATGGACCGTGCTCTTCGAGACTGCCATACTCCCAATGTCCATTCCAAGAACTTGAGCGGTAGCTGCGAACGTTGACGTTGCTTGCCGCACCGACAACTTCTCTCGATCCCAAGTTGAAATGAGGTTAAGATCCTTCACGGAGATCGATGGCGACTGTTTGAGTTTTTTCCTCTGGCTTCGGAATCCACGAGCCGGTGATGACGTCGTCGACACAGGACTGCTGCTGCTGCTACTGCTTTGGCTTGGGATTTCTGCCCTTTCAGTCAGCCTGGCAATGTCGCTGTCTTCACGTTCCCGGAGCCGCTTGAGTCGAGTTCCGCGCTCGACCTGCTTCTCCACCTTCTTCGCTGTCACGAGGTCAATTCCAGCCATGGATGATTCCCCTCTGTCTTCTCTCTGACTCCGTAGGAACTCCTTGTCCTCGTCCTAAACGTCTGCCCGTTGGAGAGAGGAGGAATGTGCGAGGTCGAAGATTTCTTGGAGGTCTCCTTTGAAAATCTCCTCATCCATACGATGTTTCGGCCTGCCTTTGTTCTTGTTCTTCTTGAGGTCATTGTACGCCTTTACCAGCTTTGACAGCTTCGTGCCAGCGTGTATTACTGTAGTTGTCGGAATCCCGGCGCGCGACCAGAAGGGGAGAACCTCCTCCACCACCGCCTTCCTGCTCCCGCTCGCCGTCTTCCCCATCTCCCGGTGGTGGTGGTAGTAGCGGAGGAGGACCTGCTCCATCGATGGTAGCCGGGCTCCGGTGATTTCATCGATTGGAGCCTTGTCGATCAGCCAAAGATTACTAGCGGCTCTTGTTGCCATTTTGATAACCTGAGGGAGAAAAAAAGTGGAAATTTAGAAAAATCCTGAAATTCGAGTCACGTTACCTAAATGTTCACTTTGTCGGGACCCCTAAATATTACTCAATTCGCCCAAAATTTCAACGCAATACTGTTTTACTATGAGAGAACCGGAATAACACACGAGCGTGCAACATTTCAAAACTTTTGCATTTTGGGACACCCTAATCCTTATACTATAAACTACTCCTAACACTCAAGACAGCACAAGAGGCAGGGGGCCCCTCAGTGAGGGGGGACCCCGTATGAATGTGATGCAGAGAGAGGAATGAGGGGAAAATGAAACACCTAGTTTTGCTTCCCCCTTTTGCTTCTCTCCCAACAGAATACACTAAACCCTTCATACTCGCGGGTTTCAGGCTCGCGGCTTTGATTACTCGCGGGGTTTCAACCCTTTTGTTTTTGTCTTTGTCTTTGTCTTATCTGCCCATGTATGGAGTATGTCTCACATGTTTGGGGAGGATCCACTCATACAGCTCTTCTAAACAGAGTTGAGTCAAAAGCTTTTCGTCTCATCAACTCCCCTCCTCTTTAAATCACCGCCGCAATGTTGCTTCTCTTGCTCTCCTCTACCGTTATTTTCATGCTCACTGCTCTTCTGAACTTGCGAACTGCATGTCTCCCCCACTCCCGCGGCCTCGCTGCACAAGACTTTCTACTCATTCTCATCCCTATTCTGTCCATCTTCCTAATGCAAGAGTTAATCAGTATCTTTACTCTTTCATCCCTTTCACTGGTAAACTCTGGAACTCTCTTCCTGTTTCTATTTTTCCACTTTCCTATGACTTAAATCTTTTCAAAAGAAGAGTAACAAGACACCTCCCGAACTAAATTGGCTCACCCCTGTTTTTATTTTATTATCTTACTGTCTTCTTTATAGGGACTGGCAACTAAGCGGGCTTTGTGTTACTCATTTTTGTTGTGCTCTTGGCCAGTTCCTTGTGATGTAAATAAAAAAAAATAAAAAATAAAAAAAAAAAAAAATTTTAACAACTATGGGGTAAATGAATGACTAATGTCATGCTCGCGGATTTACGATACTCGCGGGTGTCTCTGTTCCCTAACCCCCGCGAGCTTGAAGGGTTTATTGTACTACGTGTGTGGGAGAACGCCAGACCAAAGGCTTCACCGACAGCATCAGCTGGGTGACTCCCAACTCAAGCTCAAGCTAGTAGGTCCTCTTCTCTCCTCCTCTCCTGTCCTCTAGTTTTGGCCGATCACCCCGGGAGGCGGGTCACAAACCCCTGGCTAACACCCGGTACCCATTCACTGCTGGATGGACAGGGGCTCGGGGCATTTTCAGGGTATTTTGGGGGACGAAAGTGAGTCTTATAAGCCGTAAAATACGTTACACCTCGCACCGGACTAAATAAGCATTTTTACAGTGCTTTCAATACCCGAGTTTTGTGATCCTCAAGTTTAGCGCTATGCCTTGTGAAGAAAGCAAGCGCCAAACTCGGGAGGGTACTGTATTTGTAAATCATATTACACAACTCAGGTATCGCAAGTACATAAGAAAGGCATGCTAATTTATGTTTTAGACCCTGATAAATTGATTAGGACCACGAATGCGATCCCATAATTATGTTTTAGTGCCATATTTTAGGGAAAAATTATTTAAAAAAAAAATTATAATAGAATAACAAGCGGTATTCTGCTCATACCTGAGCAGAATACCGTATTCTGCTCATACCTGATTGCCACACTGCCGTGTGGCAATCAGGAACCATTCCTCATGACTGGAAAAGGGGGCTGGTCGTCCCTATCTGGAGAGGGAAAGGGGACCGTCAGGACTGCAACAATTACCGCGGCATTACACTGCTCAGCGTGCCAGGCAAAGTGCTTGCCCATCTATTGCTGACGCGGATCCGCAGTCATCTGCTGAAGCATCAGAGACCTCAGCAGTCTGGGTTCACGCCTGGTAAGTTAACAACGGACCGTATCCTAGCGCTTCGTGTCCTGGTGGAACGCCGACGTGAGTTTCGACAGGGGATGATTGCAGCCTATGTTGATCTCAAGAAGGTGTTTGAGTCAGTGCATCGTGAGTCACTCTGGGATCTTCTGCGACTTCGTGGGATTCCTGCAAGGACTATTGGTTTGATGACTGGTCTGTACTCTGGGACTGAGAGTGCTGTGAAGTATGGGGGAGGTATATCCAGCTTTTTTCCTGTGAATACTGGAGTGAGGCAAGGGTGCGTCCTTGCCCCATCACTTTTCAACACTTGTATGGACTGGAGTGAGGCAAGGGTGCGTTCTTGCCCCATCACTTTTCAACACTTGTATGGACTGGATATTGGGCAAAGTTGTATATCAAAGTGATTGTGGAGCATCCCTCGGCAACACCAAGATCACTGATCTTGTTTTTGCCGATGATGCAGTAATCTTTGCTGAGTCGCTGGAGGTCCTGGTTATGGCTCTCGAGGTGCTTCACAAGGAGGCAAAGCCTTTGGGACTTGAGGTCTCCTGGCTTAAGACCAAGGTCCAGGTGTTTGGAGGCTTACTAGATGAAACAGTACAGTCTGTTCATGCGTGCGGCGAGGACACTGAGATCTTGGAAAGTTTTACATACCTTGGTAGCGCAGTCCATAATGACGGCGGATCACGTCGAGAAGTCTTACGGTGGATTGGCATTGCCCACAGTGTTATGGACTCGCTCAGCAGGAGTATTTGGTTTTGTCGGTACCTGTGCAGGAGGACAAAGATCCGGATCTTCAAGTCGCTTGTGATCCCTGTCTTACTCTAGGGTTGTGAGACATGAGACTAAATAGCGACTTGAAGAGACTAATCGATGCCTTTGGTAATAAGTGTCTTCGCAGAATCATGGGGTATCGCTGGGATGATTACGTGTCAAATCAGCGATTGCACCTTGAGACTGAATCGAGGCCTATTACCTGCATAGTCTGTCAGCGCCAACTTCGGCTATATGGGCATGTGGCATTGTGGCACGCTACCCTGAAACCGATCCTTCCCATCGGGTTGTATCTGTAAGAGACAATCTGGCGTGGAGGAGGCCAAGTTGGCGCCCAGCCCACAAGGCTCGTGGCTGGGGCAAGTTGATGTTTCTTGTCGAAAGCTGCTTGGTATGGGAAAGGAGCCAGCATGGGGACTCGCGTGTGGTAACCCCCGGGAGTGGCGTCGTAGGGTGGGCGAGGCGACGCGCCCCCCGGCATATGCCCCCAATGATTGATTGATTGATTCTGCTCATAACTCAGCAAATATAATTTATTTCATTTATTATATTACAAAATGTTAGCATATTCAAAAACATACTTATAACATCATACATAAAATGTTGTATGTTAAATGTGTCTAAATAGATTTTTTGCATGTATTATAGCTATTGAACTCACTAACGTTAATCAAATTTGGAGCGTTTGTGTCAGATGTTTCGATTAAATAAACGCCCCAAAATACAAAAAAAAAATTATAAATGTTTATATTAAATCTAAGATATTGGCTGATACACTTTCTACACATTTCTAAGAATGTAAAGAAGATTCCCTGAAAGTTTCGTTAAAATCCATCAGCAAATAAGGGACCCCCCAGAGTCTCCCCTTAATAAGGCTCTCAATACCAATATAGTCCCTAGATTAGGTGCTGTCTATTTTTGAAAGATTTCCTATCATGTTATTTATTATAGTTTTTATCTCTCCTCAGACTGATGCAGGCTGCCTGTGACGTAGCCTTTGAATATGTTCACATGAGGAAGCAGTTCAACGAAAAAATTGGGGAGTTTCAGCTAATGCAGGTTTGTTTCTTGTCACGTATTTCTCAGCTTTTTAAATGAAAGCAGTGGATAAGGGAGGAATGAAGTGAGGGTAATGTAAGGCAAGGAATGTAAGCATGGAAAGTTATGTATGGAGACACTTTGCTATGATCATCTCCCTAGAGCAGGGGTGGGGAACCATTTTACTACCAAGGGCCATTTGGATATTCATGACATCATTCGTGGGCCATACAAAACTACCAACTTAAAAGTTGGCCTGCTTTTTTTTAGCCGACGAGAACTTTACGGGAATTATACGTGTATCCCGTCATCTATGTGTCCTATCCGTCCCGTAATGGACGTGCTTGTCCCTTAAAATTCACATTATAACTATTTATGTTGGTATGAAAAAAAAGCTCTTAGATTTATTGGATTTCTATTCTCATCTGTGGTTGCCTTGGCAGGGCCTGACCAAATGATTTTGCGGGCCTTATACGGCCCCCGGCCGGACGTTCCCCACCCCTGCCCTAGAGGGAGGTATAATAGTAGTAGTGTGGGTGGGATATGCTTGTGCTTCTACAGTAAACCCTTCATGCTCGTGGGGCTGTGATGGTTGACCCTCGCCCATGGTGGCGCAGGCAAGATTTTTATTGTGACGCTTGTGATTAGAGGCTCATGCCGCCCCCCTATGTCCTTCGATGCACTCGCAAACAAAGGTAGAATTAATGGGCAGCATGTGGGTGTTCTTAGGTCACTCGACGGTGCAGAGAAAGATTTTAAGTGGAATTTACAGCCCTCATCAAGGATCAAACTCGTGTCACCTGGCCTATGAAGAATAGGCCACCTGCAAGATCAAGATCAAGATCAAGTATAGCTTCGTAGGTTCTCTCCTCTCCTCTTCTCCTCTTCCTCCTCCTCCTCCTGTCCTCTCCTATAGTGTTGGCCGAAGCCACCACCCCGTGAGGCGGGTCACAAACCCCCGGTTAACACCCAGTACCCATTCACTGCTGGGTGGACAGGGGCTCGGGGCATTTTCAGGGTATTTTGGGGGGCAGAAAGTGAGTCTTATAAGCCTTAAAATATGTTACGCCTCGCACCGGAATAAATAAGCATTTTTTCAGTGTTTTCAATACCCGAGTTTTGCGATCCTCGAGTTTAGCGCCATGCCTTGTGAAGAAAGCAAGCGCGAAACTCGGAAGGGTACTGTATTTTTAATTAGTAATAGGGTACACTACTGTATAAATGTAAACAATCGGCACCGATCGATACTTACGAGTGGTTTGTTGTTGTCCTTCCGTCTTTCGTCCTCTACCCCTAGGCCATAATCCTCTCTTGTGCATAACAGCTTAATGATTATGGATGATTAATTATGATGAATAGTAACGCACAAAAGAAGAAATTAAGGACGATGTAGACGATTAAGACAATGTAGATGAGGCTGGGTGAGGCGGTTTTTGGTTGATCAGCTGTGCGTGTCCATTTATTAAAGAACATGGTTATCTAGCTCTGTGCTTGTTGCTGCCTAAGCTGGTTCTTTAGTTTTGTGTATGGTTTGACAGCAGCTTCCATATGTCTTTTTATGATTAGGGCACGCTCCATAGATGGGTCATGCTCCATGAACCTATTTGCCAGATCTTGGATGTTTTTCAGTTGTTTGTAGAGAAATTTGAGATCGAAAGGCTGCGGTTCGTCCTATGTTTTTCATCTGTCACTTCAGTTTCGTCTTCTTCCTGCACTCTGATGATTTCTTGTAAATCTTCGTTCGTCAGCCCTTCACCAGAATAACTCAGCAGCTCTGTTTCTATTTTCACTGCAGTCATATCCTTAAAGCCTTCACCACCGATTGCTTTGGGGCTCACACCCCTTTTTTTCAATGGGTTCAGCAGTAGGAAGTTTTTGAAATTTTTGACTGCTGCAGCCACACTTTCTCAGCACAAATTCCATTTTGGAAAATTTCATCATGAGCCTCTGATAAATTCAATCACCAGAAAAAGTTTTTTCCTCCACATTTCTTCTGCTCCCTCCTCCCCATGTCCATAGCTGACCTCATCATGCTCTACTGACCTCATCATGCTGAAGGTGCGTGCAAATTTTTCGACTTAAAGACCACTATCACACTTTTTTGGGCCATAGGTTTAATGAGGGTGTTTTTTTCTTAGGAAGAAAAACTACCTGAACTTTGGGTTAATTCATTCAAATCACAGGGTGGCCCGGGGAGTTGTCCAAAACAAGGGGCTTTAAAAATTTAGCCCAACTTCCCAGGTTTTTCGGGCTCGGATAAAACAGTTCTTAAACCATCCTGGAATAATTTTTTCCCGTCATCCTGATTTTTTTTTGCTTTATAGTAGACTGCCGCAGGTTCATGTTTCTGACTTGGGGTTTTGGGGTGTGTGGAGGAGGAAAGGTTTGATCATGTTTTCCCGAAAAATTTCCCCTAAAAATAAGAGTCCTTTTTTTCACATTTGAAGCCTGGGGCACTTTTTTTTTTCTTGCCAATGTATGTTTGGGTTGGCTCTTCTTCCACCAAGCCCCGTTTTTGTCTGCATTAAAAAATTTTCTGGTAGATACCTTTTTCCTCAATTATTATGCAAATTCAGCGCGGGTAGGGTTTGGTTTCAAAATGGTGTGAGAGGCATTTTTCAATTTGCTGACAGTATTGAGGGAATTCTTTTCTAAAAAATTTGAACCACCCCTTACGGCCGAAAATTCAGCATCTTTGGACGAGCACCCCCTTGCCCCAAACATTATCACCAGGGCCCCTCATTTTTACCACTTGCACCATATTTTCGCCACTTGCACCATTTATGCCACTTGCACCCTCATTATCACCACTTGCACCATCATTATCACCACTTGCAACCCCTCATTTTCGCCTTGCACCATCATTATGCCCCTTCCCATCTTATCGCCACTTTCACCATCATTATCGCCACTTGCCCATCATTATCGCCCCTTTTCACATCATTTCGCCACTTCACCTCATTTTCGCCACTTACAAACCCTCATTACGCCCCTTGCACCATCATTATCACCACTTGCACCATCATTTTCGCCCCTTTCACCTCATTATCACCACTTGCACCATCATTATCGCCATTGCACCATCATTATCACCACTTGCACCAATTACACCACTTGCACCACATTATTGCCACTTGCCCTCATTATCGCCACTTGCCCATCATTTATCGCCACTTGCCCCATCATTTCGCCCTTGCACCATCATTACACCATTTCACCTTTATTCCACTTGCACCATCATTATCACCACTTGTACCATCATTATCACCAGTTGCACCATCATTATCACCACTTGCACCAGCATCTCTTGCACCATTGCTGTCACTTATTCTTCCTGAAAGTTTTATAGAGAACTTTGGCCTTTCCCCTCATGAAATCACCACTTATTGCAATGCGGCGCCTGTTCATGTCTTCGATACAAATGTTTAGGTCTTTTTCGGTCTTAAACAAGATTACATCTTTAATGTAGTGCACACGTTTAGCAGCATGGGGTGCAGAGGAGGCTAGGGAAGCACTAATTTCTTTTTCCTTCTTATAAATGTACCTCACTGTCTATTCATTTATTTCATAGTGGCGGCCACAGGCAGCGTAGGACATGCCACCCTTTATTTTCTTGATTAATTCACTCTTCTCCTCCAAAGTCATCACTTTCATATGCCTTTTAATCTTCTCTAGTCCTTTCTTGCTTGATTGAGGCTCACCAGATTTACGTTTCTTGGCCATGTTGACGAGATATTACAAAATCAATAGCATGCACTGTACATGTACCGACGAAAGTGGGTTAAACACAAGCTAATGCGGGAACTGGCAGAGTGGCGGCCATCTCGTGGCTGTATGCACAAACAGCGCGCCATTCAAACTCCTTATTTTTCATATTTTCAAAATATATTTAATTATATATTATTATTTTATATTATATATTATTATATTATAGGGGAGGCGGTAGCAGAATGGTTAGCGTCCCCGACTGGCGTTCTCAGAGACCCGAATTCGATCCCCAGTGAGAATCAAACATCCACTTGAAATCTTTCTGCACTGTCGAGTGGCCTAAGAACACCCACATGCTACCCATTAACTCTACCTTCGATTGCGAGTGTATCAGAGGACACAGGGGGGCGGCATGAGCCTCTAATCACAGGCGTCACTATAAAAATCCTGCTTGCACCACCACGGACGAAGGCTAACCATCACAGGCCTCAAGTAAACCTCCAGGGCCTACCATCCGAGCCCTGGAGTTCACTGCCTACAGGCGCTATAGGCATAAACGTAAAAATAAAAAAAAAAAAAAAAAAAAAAAAAAAAAAAAATTATCCCAAGGGCTGAAAAACCGCGAGAAATCAAATCCTTGAGCCTGAAACCAGCGAGCATGAAGGGTTTACTGTATTTATGTTTTGACTTACAGTAAAACCCTTATAACTCGGCACGATAGGGGCTCTGGCCCTTGCCGAGTTATTCAATGTGCCGAGTTATGCAATGTCCTCCTCTGATATGGGTAAAAAAAAAAAAAAAAAAAAAAAAAAAAAAAAAAAATATTGTCAAAGCATAAAAACTACACTTACCAGTGAACGGGTAGAATGTGCTGGATTTGATATCAAACTCAGCACAAATAGCACGCATGGACGCACCTGCACCCATCCTTGCCAGTACTTTCACCTTTTCCTGCAGGCTCAGGCTCTTCAATTCCATTCCCTTCCTGCTGGAGACACCCTTGCGTGATGGAGCTGACATCTTGATATACATACAGTACTGTATGATGTAATTCCAAAACAAAATAAAATAAAATAGGTGGCAAAGTAAAGCAAAGGTCTGGTACCAGCGCGTAGGCTGAGCCGTGTTTTTGTCGTCCAAGCACCGTCTTGGATTACGAATCCCAATCCAATAACACTTGCTGAAATGTGTGTTATACTACTTTGTGATATTGTTTGCAATGTTTTGCATTGATTATTATTTCGACTCCTACCAAGCTTGTTGTGTTTTTTAAGCAGAAACCAATCCTTTTTTAATTTCGACAAAAAACGGAATTCGTATCCAAGACGGTGCTTGGACGACATAAACACGGCTCAGCAGCTGACAGCCTACGCGCTGGTTCCTGACCTTTGCTTTACTTTGCCACGTATGTTACGTGTTTTGGGATTACATCATAGTACTGTATTTCAAGATGTCAGCTCCATCACGCAAGGGTGTCTCCAGCAGGAAGGGAGACTTCAATAAAATTGAAGAGCCTGAGCCTGCAGGAAAGGTCAAAAGGACAAAAATACTACTTTATGCGACTAAGGCTTTGCCGAGTGTAAGCAAAGAGATGCAGTTATAACAGCAATATGCTGAGATACATTATTTTTTGCCGACTTTCTGTTTACATGTTCACACAAGAGGTTGTGAGGGCATGATATACCGAGTGAAAACCAAGCGATGCAATCTAGGGGAGGCGGTAGCAGAGTGGTTAGCGTCACCGAGTGGCGTTCTCGAAAACCCGAGTTCGATCCCGAGTGAGACCCATAAATCCACTTGAAATCTTTCTGCACCATCGAGTGGCCTAAGAACACCCACATGCCCTGTCCATTAACTCTACCTTCGACTGCGAGTGCATGGGAGGACACAGGGGGGCGGCATGAGCCTCTAATTACAGGTGTCACTATAAGAATCCTGCCTGCGCCACCACTGGCGAGGGCCAACCATCACAGCCCTCGAGTGAGCCTCCAGGGCCTACCATCCCACCCCTGGAGCTCACTGCCTACACGCGCTATAGGCATAGATGTAATAAAAAAAAAAAAAAAAAAAAAAAAAAAAAAAAAAAAAAAAAAAAAAAAAAAACCTTTGTCCTTTGCCTTGCCGAGTTATATCAAATTCCGAGTTATACAGTGCCGAGTTATAAGGGTTTTACTGTACTCGCATTGTGATACTGTGTTATTGTTATACTAACTTATTGTGATAAAAACCACTACCCAGTGGAAATAGAAGAATTTAAAATTTAATTTCTCTCTCTCTCTCTCTCTCTCTCTCTCTCTCTCTCTCTCTCCTCTCTCTCTCTCTCTCTCTCTCTCTCTCTCTCTCTCTCTCTCTCTCTCTCTCTCCTCTCTCTCTCTTCTCTCTCTCTCTCTCTCTCTCTCTCTCTCTCTCTCTCTCTCTCTCTTCTCTCTCTCTCTCTCTCTCTCTCTCTCTCTCTCTCTCTCTCTCTCTCTCTCTTCTCTCTCTCTCTCTCTCTCTCTCTCTCTCTCTCTCTCTCTCTCTCTCTCTCTCTCTCTCTCTCTCTCTCTCTCTCTCTCTCTCTCCTCTCTCTCTCTCTCTCTCTCTCTCTCTCTCTCTCTCTCTCTCTCTCCTCTCTCTCTCTCTCCTCTCTCTCTCTCTCTCTCTCCTCTCTCTCTCTCTCTCTCTCTCTCTCTCTCTCTCTCTCTCTCTCTCTCTCTCTCTCTCTCTCTCTTCTCTCTCTCTCTCTCTCTCTCTCTCTCTCTCTCTCTCTCTCTCTCTCTCTCTCTCTCTTCTCTCTCTCTCTCTCTCTCTCTCTCTCTCTCTCTCTCTCCTCTCTCTCTCTCTCTCTCTCTCCTCTCTCTCTCTCTCTCTCTCTCTCTCTCTCATGCACTCTTGGAGGAATGGAAAGTCATCCCGCCATCGTCTCCATGACGTAGGTTTTGGGCGGTCAGATGTCAATGATGTCAGGAGGTTGCCAATGACCAGCTTCCGATTGATCAAAACTGGATCATTTGAGGAGGCGATGGCCGAGTGGTTAGCATCTGAAAGTGGCAAGCTCGGTGTACCGAGCTAGAATCCTGCCAGGTGCCAAAACATCTTTTCGCAATCATCGAGGGGCCTAAGATCACCTACATGCTGCCCATTGACTCTACCTCTGACGGCGGGTGCATCAAAGGAAACAGGGGGGCAGCGTTAGTCCTTATTCACAGGCGCCACCAAAAATAATCCTGTATGCGCCACAATGGGCGAGAGCTGCCCATCACAGCCCTCATGTGAACCTCCTTGGCCTATCATCCGACCATATAGGTTGAAATGTAAAAAAGAAAAAAACTAAATCGGTGTAAGGCAGGGAAAAATTATCGTAATAACCGTAAATGACAATAAAGTACAGCAGAAGCAATTTTTGAAGAACTGCCCCAACCACTGCTCTTCACAGTCTTTATCGTTTACTCATGAGAGCATCCTACAATTTCACTTGGAAATCAATGTGCAGGACGTATGAATTACACCTTGGTGTACCTTGGTACATCCATACGTGCATATATGTGCAGTGGTGCACCATACACTCTACATTAACACAACACCGATTATCTTCACATTGCCTACACACGAACACCACACACAAACACTAGCAGTGGTACCTTATTACAGTAAACCCTCACTTTTACGGACCTCTATATAACGAATTTCGGCTTTAACAAACTTTTTCTGCCAGTCCGATATATGCAGGGATTTACTGAATAATTTAGGAAAATGCCGGGTTTGGTTCGATGGTGTGCTGGCCGAACATGTACATGCAGGTCGGTCGATGGCAGTGAAAACAAAGCTGAGCGGATGGTGCGCGGCTGCGTGCCGATCAATCTAGCTTTGTCTGCCCGATTGGAAATATTTTCTCTCACGTCCTCCCGTGCCTCACCACGTTACCTGTCTCCCGTGCCTCACCATACAGTGGTCCCTCACGTTTGGCGATTTAATTAATTTTGCCAAACCATCGCCAAAAGTTAATTTCGTCAATCGCGAATAGTACTTTCAATGGGAAAATTATTCTTTAGTCTTTGGCGAGGCCCGAGTTCACCCGTTTGACCTCCATTTTCGTACTTTAACTGCTTAAAAGCATAGACATTACACATGAAACATTAACAGCAATATAAAAGACAATAGATAATGATAACAGATGTTATTAACCATTAATTATTTAGAGTTAGGCCTGATGAGACGAGTGAGTGTGGTGGTTGTGTAGGCTATGGTGGTTGTGGCTGTGTGTTTACCTTTCCTCCACCCTCGTTTCTCCACTTTTTTGCCCTTGTCCTTGTCGTCACCTGGCTTCCTCGAACCACCACCAACACCAGTACTTGTAGATGCCATAGTCTTAGTCTTTGGCGAAACGCCAAAGGTACCGTTACTTGGACCAAAAAACAGCGCAATCGTCAAGATGGCTGACGGGAAGATAACAAACATCTTGAGTTTGAGGTTGAGTTGGGAGTCACCCAGCGTATGCTGTCAGTGAAGCCTTTGGTCGGGCATTCTCCCATATACGTAATCTGTTGATTACCAACCAACATGGTGGCATGCGGACAGTGCATTCTGGGCTGACGTCAGTGCGCATCTCACCAAAAGTGAATTTGAAGTGCCAAATTGGGATTCTGGCACCGTATCCAACCTATCGCCAATACTGTGTTTTGCCAAGCTGAGATTCGCCAAACGCGAGGGACCACTGTATATTTTTTTCAATTTCCCTGTACAGTAGGGCTGGGCAGGAACCGGAATCTTGAATATTCACGGAACCAGTTCCTTGGGCTGGCAGAACCGCGGGAACCGGTTCCGGAACCGGTTCCCGCCCAGCCCTACTTTGCAGACCAAGCATACAACGACGTCAGACGACGTCTGCTCCATGTAATTCCATACTGGAGCAGTTCTATTCCAGTTGGATGACATTTATTACGTGTAATTCTAAGTATGAACGTGAGATGTACACCTTTTCTGCTCCATGTAATTCCATACTGGAGCAGTTCTATTCCGGTTGGATGACATTTATTACGTGTAATTCTAAGTATGAACGTGAGATGTACACCTTTTCTGCTCCATGTAATTCCATACTGGAGCAGTTCTATTCCGCTTGGATGACATTTTTACGTGTAATTCTAAGTATGAACGCGAGATGTACATTTTTTACCGACTGCCCTTGAAAAACCCTTAGTGGCTGAAATATAATAACGTTCAAATTTAAGAGAGGCAGTACAACATGCAAATGAGATAATTTACATATATATGCAAATAAGGTTTGCATTTATGTATTTGGATGATGGTCACAGGTGCCTTCTTTTTGGCAGTCTAGTCTCATCTGAGCAGGTCATCGTGCGTACACCAATATTTATACCCTATGTTGTGACGTCACCCGACATCTACCAATCAGAGTGCAAAGAAACTAAGGCGCTTATGGCAACACTAAATCGGTGCCTACTATTGGCCAGCATGAACGAAATATTCATATATTATTCCAGCGATTTCTTTGTTTATTGGACGCAGGCACTGAATACCAAAGTATCGGAACCGCCAGCGAGCGTGGTGAATACCAGAGTATCGGAACCGCCAGCGCGCGGCTAGATGATTACCAGCGTGTAGCGGTTCCGAGATTCATGTAGAATACTGGCGGGAGTATTCACTCAAGCACGCGTGGTGAATACCAGAGTATCAGAACTGCCAGCGCGCGGCTAGATGATTACCATTGTGTAGCGGTTCTGGGATTCATGTAGAATACTGGCGGGAGTATTCACTCAAGCGCGCGTGGTGAATACCAGAGTATCGGAACTGCCAGCGCACGGCTAGATGATTACCAGCGTGTAGTGGTTCCGGGATTCATGTAGAATACTGGCGGGAGTATTCACTCGAGCGCGCGTGGTGAATACCAGAGTATCGGAACCGCCAGCGCGCGGCTAGATGATTACCAGCGTGTAGCGGTTCCAGGATTCATGTAGAATACTGGCGGTGAGTATTCAGGCGAGCGTGGTGTTGATTACCGACTCCCGAGAAACTCTTGGATGAATACTGAATGAGTACACCGTTTACTCTTCAACTTTTTTTTTTATTCTACACAGGATTTGCTTAATAATACACATGCATAATACAAAATCATGGTAATTTGTTGATACATGCAATACTTCTCAAAAAAAAAAAATTGATTATTTTCTAACACTACATAATGACACTACGTACACTACACATTAACTTAATGCTCGTGACTCATGAGGATCTGTATTCAGTACTCATGAGGAACCTTTAAAGCGGAACCGAATCCCAGACTCGGAACCGGTTCCCAGCCGGCCGTGGCGGAACCGGTTCCGGAACCGGTTTCCGCCCAGCCCTACTGTACAGTAATCTCCTGTTTTTCCAATGTTCTAATATCCGTCGTGCGATGTTATCCGGTGCCAGCAATTCGGCTGTATTAAGACACTATCCATCCATGTGATTCATTATCCCTGCAAAATTCCGCCGCTTATTCTGGCGCAAGATGCACTAATCTTCTTCTTGCTGGATAATTCGGTGCACATTCGGCTCGCAAATACTATACGTATAGACTCAACCCTCAGCTATCGCGCATTCGGCTATCGCGTTTTATGGCTATCACGCATACATGAATGTACCTCAACCCTTGGCTATAGCGCATCAAGCTATCAGGCTTTACGGCTATCATGCATACCTTCATTTATTTATTTATTTATTTATTTATTTATTTTTTTTTTTTTTTTTTTTTTTTTTTTTATTATTTTTTTTTTTTACATTTCGGCCTATAGCGCCAGTTGGTAGTGACCTCCAGGGCTCGGATGGTAGGCCCTGGAGGTTCACTTGAGGGCTATATACCCCCGGTGGAGGTGCAGGCAGGATTTTTATAGTGACTGGCGCCTGTGATTACAGGCTCATGTTGCCCCCCTGTGTCCTCAAACCAAACCTCGGCTATAGCACATCAAGCTACCAAGTTTTACTGCTCTCAGACCTTGTATATCTGCACAAACATGTCTATCGACTTGGTTTGCCATGTCTGCAGCCAGTCTTGGCCAGACCTAGCGAGGGCCTGCAGATTAGTTTGTTATGACGTCAGGGGCTGCGTACACAAAGTTTGTTACTGAACCTTAACAGCTGTTCAGGCCAAGAAATTTTGATGAACTAATATTTGACCGTTAAGCACGAAATGGTTATTCACAAAACTTTTTAAGTTTTAGCAGTACTGATAAAGCCTTAAATGTGCCGGGGAGCACCATTGCCTCTTCACAAACAGGTTTTGGGGCCGCCGCCGCTAGTCAAACATGGCGGCCCAAGGAAAACATTCTAGTCAGCTGTCCATATATAAACAAAGACGAGACCGTGCATACAGTAGATTATGTCATGTTGTGATGATAATGGTATCATTTTCAATCATTATAACATTGAAATGGAGACTATGACTGCCCAAGGGTATCATACCCTTGAAACTTGTCAACATTTCGCTACATTTAGTGTTGCTGACCGGTCTTCTTCTTTCTGTTTAACGTCAGATTTTCCCATAATATCTTATGAAGTTAGACGGCCTATGATACGCTTCCAACTATCTCTATCCATTGCGTCAAGTTCTTCAATGTCCAATGCTACCAGATCCTCTTCAACACACTGCCTCCATGTCTTCCTTGGCCTGCTCGGTGGATGGCTGTTATCCCCCCTCCTCCATAACAAACCTGGAGACCTGTCACGAATGGGAGGTTTTGGGTGGGGAAAGTGGAAACGAGTTTTGTGCTGGGAATAGATTATGTGGCTGACATAAAATATATCCGGTGAACACTCTATGGGATGACATAGGCCAAAAATACATCAAAATCCAAATCCAAAAAAGTCTACGGGAATTACCTACTTTTTCAGGAAAATTCTTAACCTAACCTAATGAAGCATTTTTGACGATTTTGAATGTCACCATCATTCTTAACACATCAACATGTATAAGAAAATAGCACATCTAACCTCATACTCAATTACTGGTTGAAAATACCAAAAAACTGAAAAAAAGTTGTAAAATATGTTGTCATCTTGGGGATCCTGGCACCAATTAGAATTATTACCATTAGTTCTATTGTTTGGCTATCGCAATTTCGGCTATAGCGCGCTTATAGCGGCACCAATAAGGTGCGATAGCGGAGGGTTGATTGTACAAGGAAATTAAAACAATGTGTGGTGAAGCACGGAAGGCAGGCTACGTAGTGAGGCACGGGAGGACGTGAGAGGAGGTGTTTACACTCAGGCCGACAAAGCCAGACTGATCGGCGCACAGCCGCGCACCGGCCCGGGCATGCCCGTCTTTGTTTTCACTGCCACCGTACGACCTGCGTGTACATGTTCGGCCAGCCTACCACCAAACTAAACCCCGCATTTACCAAATTTATTCGGTAAACCCCGATAATAAACATTATTATTACGAGCGAGCGCGTAGCGCTCGTGAGTCCTCACTCACTCGGATTTTTCCGGGATAAGCGGCCGACCCGACCGACCATCACGCTTTTCAGGAGCTTATATCTTTGGAATCCCGCTTCCGATTGACAAGCGGTCTTCGCCATCTGATTAGTTTAGATGACAGCAGACAAATTTCCTTGCTATCGAGAGTCTTGCTATCGGGTTTCTATGGGCTCGCTCGTCCTTCGCCGATTAAGGTGTCTTACTGGTTATTATTACTGCTATCATCATTTTCGCTGGTTACCTCCGCCAACGAAGTTGGAGGGGTTATGTTTTCACCCCGATCTGTCTGTCTGTGTCTGTTTGTTAGTGTACAGAATTTCTCGAAAAGTTACGAATAGATTTGGACCAAACTCGGTATACCAAGTCTATTTGGTATAAGGAAGAACTGATTTAATTTTGGATGAAATCTATTGACAACTGTTGCCATGGCAACCATTTGATGAAATATTCGGCCGGAGGTATGCGCTCATACTGAGTGCATATATTATATATATATATATATATATATATATATATATATATATATATATATATATATATATATATATATATATATATATATATATATATTTGATGAAATATTCGGGCGGAGGTATGCGCTCTACTGAGTGCCCCCCCCACCCCCCCCTAGTTATTATTGGGTTCGTGGGCGCAGGAGGGGCCTAGGGGGGCAGTGATGCATTATCCGGCTTTCGACGTTATCCGGCACGGTCTTGGCTGCTATGCGCCGGATAAACGGGAGATTACTGTATGCGTGTAGTATTTATGATGGCTGCATGTACATATGTATAGGAACTTTCATCTAATGTAACAAACAAAGTTCATCATACACAGAAATGGTCAGAAATAGTGAACTATCATCTCATATAACTAATAAAGTTTGTTACATTCAATAAGTTCAGATCTCTCGGATATAATGGACTTTTGAATATAACTTCACCCTCTTTCCCCCAATTGGTTCATTAAATTGAGGGTTTACTGTATATTTCCTTACTAAGTTTCTTACACACACGCAAACACTTGCTGTAGTATATATTCTGTGGTTCACGGGCCTAGGAAAATCTGCTGAAGAAGCTCAGATATTTCTGTATGGACAGACGCAGATTCAGACGAACAAACTCTCCTCTGTCTGCCACGGCGAGCAGACACTCTGCCGCTTCCACACTGCGTATCATGCTGCTCCCTGAGGTGGAGGCAAGCAATGTACACACGAACAAACACTTCCTCAGTTCCTGTCGTGAAGATGGGTCAGCCGTGCTACCGTAGTCCTCTGTAGATTGTAACACGTTTTGGCTGTAACCACTGTTGAGGTAGCTAAGAATGATCAGACCCATATTATGACACAAATTACTTTATTCAAATAGATCAAAACCTTGGAAGCACATATTCATACATGAGTCATATAGCACTTCATGAGTAGAGTAATGGTTACAGGCAGATGTTCATGATTAACCCCTTGAAAACGAGGACGCGTATTTTGCGTCCTGGCTCAGTTTTGTCAACATTATATAAATATCTTCCCGGATATTGTACGAGAGTTTTCAGAATATGCATACATGTAGGTCGTATATGATACGATGCCTTACTCGACTTACATTATCATTATTATGTAGAAATGTGAGGGTATTAGTATGTACTAGTAGTGCATATTAGCAGATGATTTCTACTTGGAAATAACAAAAATAAAGAGAAAAAAATAGTATTGATGTGATTGGAATGCCTCTTGCCTCGAGTCGCCTATAGTCGGACCAGCTTAAACTGGCGGTCTGGGTCTGAGCTCAGAAATGCGCTATTGCCACATGTTGAAAATAATTGAGCTTAACTTTTGTAGTATTTGTAAAAGGCATCACAATAGAGATATACAGTTACCTCCCGAGTTTCGCGCTGCTTCGTACACTTTTTTTTTTTTTTGTGTGTGTGCCTATAGCGCCGTTTGGCAGTAACCTCCAGGGGTGGGATGGTAGGCCCTGTACTCTAGGGCTGTAATGGTTGGCCCTCGCCTGTGGTGGCGCAAGGAGGATTTTTATAAGAGTTAATGGGCTGCATTAGTAGAAGTGAAATTGGATTAGCTTTCTATTGATATATTTCGTTTTCTGATAAATGAATTAGCACCATGCATAAATTAGCATTAACTAACTAAATATCATCATCAATTGGGGTATAAGCAAGCGCGCCACCATCAGTACTCACTGATTGTGCAAGCAACTGGGCGAGGCTCTCTCCGACAGCCTCCGCTCCCGCACACCACAGTCACCGTTCCTCTCACGCACACAGTAGTAGCTACAGCTCATTATTATTACTACGTTTGCAGTGCTTAAGCTGTGTATTAAACTGCAATGCAAATTGACTAGTCTTTAAGAATTGTAGACATGGGTAGAGTGATTGAATATACTTTTCAAGCTCACAAGGTAGTGGTATATATCACTGGCATAATAAGCCTGGAGGATCGCCACCAAGCAGAGTCGTGATGTCATTGCATTTGTGCCACGGTATGTTATATGGATCTATATTCCCTATTTCCTTACATTTTTCAATGTAACGAGGAATAGATCCAAAGTCCAACATCCGGAGGACATAGTCTGACAGATGAACACCATCAATCACTTTCCCAGCCCTCAAAAAAGAGATTAATAAGCGTGAGTGTACCGCATTTACAGGGGAGGTAATGCCCTTTTAGTCTAGGCGATTGGTGCAAAAATTGCTCAGATGATGATAAAAGCATGAAACTTGGCACAAATATCTGTCACATCATTCTTAATATTTTCAGGGGTAGAGCCAACGCAAACTGTTATTAGCATAGCAACGGTTGCTAAGCAACATATTTTCCCTAGCAACCAGTATATATGATGCCTTCAGACCAATTTTACTGAAAAATTGTAATGTATTTCAATATCTGCAGCTTTGCTCTTAATACTTACACCACCCTGGAGTAGATGACATATGCATAACATAGCAACAGTTGCTAGACAACACATTTTCACAAGCACAAGCACAGAAGTCAAAGAAAGCAGGCGCAGAAGTCAATCTTCTCAAAAGTTAATCATCTCTGTTTGCAAGGTTGTATGTTGCATGCCAGACAAGAGACGGTGACTTGGACAATTTCTTCAGCCACGAAAATCATCCATTTCCGCCATCGCTATCTTCCTATGGACTATTACGTCTTGGAAAAAAGTCGGACCTCACGAGCTGTCTTGAACAACATGTCAAGTCCCCATGTGAATCAAGGCCAGATACGGAAGTGAGTATCATGGATGGTGCTGTACTCGTGAACATTCTTAGACCCGGAGGATGCAAGACATTTGGCGACTACGCTGCAAATGTGTTTGTCCCACACATCAAAAGAGAGCAAAATCAGGCTCAACGAGTAGATATTGTCTGGGATCAATACTTTACCAACAGTTTAAAGGCACAGACCAGAGAAAAGCGTGCTATGGGTTCTAGTCAACGTAGGCGAGTTGAGGTGTCCAGCCCCGTACCAAAGAACTGGCAGCAATTTCTTCGCTTGAATAGCAACAAGATAGAATTGTTCAAACTTCTGAATGATGAGTTGATGGCGAGTGCATCAGCAGAGAATCCTCTAGTTGTTACCGATGGTGTGAATGTACTCTGTGTGCCTGCACGGGACACAACCAGCATTGCTCCCTGCAACCATGAGGAAGCAGATTCCAGGATCATGGTACATGTTGCTGACGCTGTTAGGCAAGGCTTTCATAAGATCCTCGTTCGGACAGTAGATACCGATGTAGTTGTGCTAGCAGTAGCGACTGTGCAGCAGTTAGGAAGATTAGAATTATGGATTGCATTCGGAAGTGGCAAGAACTTTCACTACATCCCAGCTCATGAGATATGTGCTTCCCTCGGCCCACAGAAATCATTGGTACTTCCGATGTTCCACTCTTTCACAGGCTGCGATACGGTGTCGCAGTTTGCCCAAGTTGGAAAGAAGACTGCATGGAAAGTGTGGGAGACACATGATGAACTCACTGAAGCCTTCTATGAGTTGCATAGTGCACCGGAACAAATCTCTGAAAAGGCTGAGGCTTCTCTAGAGTACTTCACCATCCTTCTCTATGACAGGACAGCGACATGTACCTCCATCAACGAAGTCAGAAAACTTCTATTTACACGCAAAGGGCGTCAGATGTCAGCTCTTCCTCCCACCAAGGCTGCCTTACAGCAACATATCAAGAGGGCGGCATTGCAAGGTGGGCACTATTGGGGACGTACTACTCTGCCATATCGCCAGTTGCCCTCCCCTGCTGAGTGGGGATGGACTTGCCCAGAACAGTGGAAGCCCTTGTGGACAAACCTTCCTGAAGCCAGTGCATCCTGCCAAGAATTGCTGAAGTGTCGTTGTAGGAGCAGGTGTAGAGACTGCAAATGTGTACGAGCGCACTTGAAATGTACTGTTTACTGCACATGCAGAGGAGATTGTGATAATGCCTGAAACTATGGGGAAAGACTTGAAGCTGTTAATGGTGAGATCATACATTGTTGATACAAACGTGTGGGCAGTGTAAGGGGGAATCATCATCAATAAAAAGACAATTAACAAACAAATGCTGTTTTTTATCTTTTGACACCCACAGTGGCTTTAAAGCATGTCTTCCCATAGTTTTGATGTTCAAAAACATAGCAACATCCTTTTGGAGTAGATTAAATAGACA
Source organism: Chionoecetes opilio (assembly GCA_016584305.1). Taxonomy (NCBI): domain Eukaryota; kingdom Metazoa; phylum Arthropoda; class Malacostraca; order Decapoda; family Majidae; genus Chionoecetes; species Chionoecetes opilio. The sequence continues at coordinate 123,927 of JACEEZ010011263.1, forward strand.
TAAATAGCTTGTTGCTAGGGTAAATATGTTTCCTAGCAACCGTTGCTAAGAAACGGGCTGTTTCCGTTGGCTCCACCTTTGAAAATATTCATTATGGGCTGAGGAATAAGTGTGCCAAATTTCATGCTTTAATCATTAACCAAGCAATTCTAGCTGTATTTTGCACCAATCGCCTAGACTATTTGTTTACATCACCGCACGGCCACTGTCGTCTGTCGGCCAGCCGCCAGCATGTGCTCGGGGCGGACCACTCGGCCACCGCTTCTCCCAGCAGTGATCCATAAGTGTCTTTCTGTTGGTCTGTTTCCATTTTCTTTGGCGTATCGTATAACTTTTAGCTTGTATATGATAGTATTAGTAAATCGTTTTGATGAATTCGCCATGGGTGATAATTTCTAGGACTGAAAAGAGTTTAAGATACATGTGACAGCCTATAGTGGTAAATGATACATCAAACTAGCAGACGATAGATAGTCCTGTTGGCGGCAATTGCGGCAATCTGCCGCCAAAAGGGGGAATGTAAACATACCAGCGTGAGGACAGATTACGTAGTTGATTTGAATGTCTTATGGTATTTGAAATACTTGTAACAGGTAAGTACTGAGGTACTGAGTACTGAGGAAGTACTACAACATTCGTCTTGGAAGACCATTAGTATTTTTCAGGGTATTTTTTGGGGGAAAACGTGAGTCTTATAAGCCGTAAAATATGGTACTACGTCTTGCACCGGACTAAATAAGCATTTTTACAGGGTTTTCAATACCCGAGTTTCGCGATCCTCGAGTTTAGCACTATGCCTTGGGAATAAAGCAAGCTCGAAACTCGGGAGGGTACTGTACACATATTGATACACTTTTAACATAAATATTATACAGCTGAAGGCCTCAGGCGACTCAACCCAGACCGCCAGTTTTAGCCGGTCCGACTATAGTGGCTACATTTCATTTCCCACCACTTACTCACCCAAGCTCAGAGTCACAGATGTCATCTACCCCCTCCCCTCCCTACCATACCCCTCCATCCTTCCTATCTCCCTCCCTTTCCTCCTTCTTCCTTCCTTCCTTCCTTCCTCTTCCTTCCTTCCTTCCTTCCTTCCTTCCTCTTTCCCTGTGCATGGCTCTGCCTAAACAACCTTGAGTTTGAAAAGAAAAAAATTGACATGCTAGCTTTAGCAGTCCAGTCCACTTTGATTGTATCCTTGTATTCACACTTCCTGAGGTAATGTTATATAGGTTTAAGTTGCATATGAAAAGTTCTCTTTAAATATGTTTGTGACATCCTCAGGGCAAGATCGCGGACATGTTCACCACTCTGAATGCCTGCCGATCCTATTTGTATGGGGTATCACGTGCCTGTGACTTGGGGCATGTCAGCAGGAAGGACTGTGCTGGTGTCATCCTGTACTGTTCTGAGAAAGCAACACAAGTTTGTCTAGAAGCCATCCAGTGTCTAGGTAAAGTACCCCCACCTGTAGCAAACATTGTTATTGTTACCTTAGCCTTTGCTGGCGTCTCATTGTTATTATTATTATCATTATTATTGCTATAATTATTATTATTATTATTATTATTATTATTATTATTATTATTATTATTATTATTATTATTATTGTTGTTAAAATTATTATCATCATCATCATCATCATATACTATTTCAAACAGTAAAATAAATATATCAATATTTGATCAAAAAACATAAAAGATATTTGTCTGTGTGTGTATACATGAGTATGGGTACATTGAGATACGTATTCATATGCTGACAAAGAGGCGTATATAAATGTATATCAGTAGAAGCTTGATATAACGGAATAGTTTACCCATGGCCGATTCCAGTAAATCAAATTTTCCGTAAATCGAACTTCCGTTATCAGCTCCTGATATACCGTAAATGTCGCCTTACAAGTCGACTCTTTGAGCCTGAAAAAATCTCTTCAAAACTAGGGGTCGACTTATACGGCTAGGCAAAGACTACTCTATACTGGACTTGCTACTCATTTTGGGCTATTTCCAGTGGAGGCCAATTTTGCGATTAATGCCATTTTCGAACATCACTCCCTTTTCCCTTCCTATGGTTTATCAGTATATATGATATACCGTTATCTTCGTAAATGTTTGTTCTATAATATTATCAAATAAAAAACAGTAAAATGCAATAAAGAAATGCCATTATGAGAGAGTTAAGAAATATGCATGAACTTAATATTCACTTGAACTCATCGTCATTTAATATTTTGCGAGAAAACATTTTAGATGCTAGCGATAGAAAGAAGCGGATTTTCATTAGCTTTCCATTGATATATTTCGTTTTCTGATAAATTAATCATAACTATGCATAAATTAGCGTTAACTAAAAAAATAACATCATCTATCTGGATAATTACCCGATGGATGATGTTATTTATTTAGTTAACGCTAATTTATGCATGGTTCTAATTCCTTTATCAGAAAATGAAATATAGCAATAACGCTAATTTATGCATGGTTCTAATTCCTTTATCAGAAAATGAAATATAGCAATGGAAAGCTAATTAAATTCCGCTTCTATTGATATGTTGCATGTAAAAAGTCTTCACGCAAAATATCAAATTGCGATGAGTTTAAGTTCATGCATATTTCTAAAGAGTCTCATAATGGAATTTCTTTAGTGTATTTTACAGTTTTTTATTTGATAATATTATAGAACAAACATTCACGAAGATAACAGTGTATCATTTATACTGATATGCCATAGTCTACTGTATTCATGGAACACTTTTTTACTTGCAGATACGATTGATGATGTTATTTTTTTAGTTAACGCTAATTTAGGCATGGTGGTAATTCATTTATCAGAAAACGAAATATATCAATGGAAAGCTAATGAAAATCCGCTTCTTTCTATCGCTAGCATGTAAAATGTTTTCTCGCAAAATATTAAATGGCGAAGAGTTTAAGTATATATTGAGGTCATGCATATTTCTTCACTCTCTCATAATGGCATTTCTTTAGTGTATTTTACTGTTTTTTATTTGATAATATTATAAAACAAACAGTTACGAAGATAACGGTATATCATATATACTGATAAACCTTAGGAAGGGAAATAGGGGTGATGTTCTAAAATGGCAGGAATCGCAAAACTGGCCTCCACTGGTCATGGGCGGGTTGGCGCGGGGCACGAGTAGCAAGTCCAGTATAGAGTAGTCTTTGGGCTAGGCATAGACCACTGTACATATATATATATATATATATATATATATATATACGGATCATATAGACTGGTTTATCAGTATATATGATATACTGTAATCTTCGTAAATGTTTGTTCTATAATATTATCAAATAAAAAACAGTAAAACACGCTAAAAAAATGCCATTACGAGACTCTGAAGAATGCGTGAACTTAATATTCACTTCAACTCTTCGCCATTTAAAACTTTGCGAGTCAACTTTTATCATGAAGGGTATCAATAGAAGCGCAATTTTATTAGCTTTCCATTGATGTATTTCGTTTTCTGATAAATGAATTACCACCATGCATAAATTAGCGTTAACTAAATAAATAAAATCATCAATCGGGTAATTTTCCCGAGTGATGAGGTTATTTATTTACTTAACGCTAATTTATACATGGTGCTAATTCATTTATCAGAAAACTAAATATATAAGTATGTAAATAAATAACATCATCAATCGGGAAAATTACCCGATTGATGATTTTATTTATTTATTTAACGCTAATTTATGCATGGTTCTAATTAATTTATCAGAAAACGAAATATAGCAATGGAAAGCTAATAAAATTGCACTTCTATTGATACCCTTCATGATAAAAGTTGACAAGCAAAGTTTTAAATGGCGAAGAGTTGAAGTGAATATTAAATTCATGCATATTTCTTCAGTCTCATAGTGGCATTTCTTTAGCGTGTTTTACTGTTTTGTATTTGATAATATTATAAAACAAACATTTATGAAGATTACAGTATATCACATATACTGATAAATCAGTCTATATGATAGTCCATAGACCACTATGTCTCTTTGTCGGGCGGGCCGCAGGCCGCTATGCAGCCTGGCAATTTCAAAACATTGTCGCGTGAACAGTCCAGAGATATAGTGGTCTATGGGCTAGGATAAAATGCGAACCCTTACCACCGAGTGGCAAACAAGTAGATTAGCACTACTAACAATCGCTGTACACCACTTACCGTAACTCCAGCAGGTTACCACAAATATTTCCAACTAAAACTTGTGTTCGGTGAAGTTACTTAACATATTTAACACTCAGATTAATATATACGTAATAAAATAATAATAAAAATTCAGTTTATATTAACACAAAACCATAGGCTGTTTCCAACAGCTGATACACAGATTGTAAACACTGACCGCCACGAACCCAAGCAGCCAGTCTGACAACTACTTGGGCTGGGGTTTTTTCACATATGCAAATGGCAGAGGGCACCTGTAAGTGAAATCCGGTCATACTACCGTGTTTTACTATGATATACAGTATGTAGCGGTAACTATCAGGGGACTATGGTGTTTTTCAAGTGAAAACAAGCGGCGGACCTATAGTAATGATTCATATCTTCATATAAGTGGTGTGGTGTTATGTGTTTTTGCGACAGGTTACCGTATACCGTACCGTAGCATATCCACATTTAAGCTTTGGCCTCCCAGTAGCCTATCGTATTTTTGGGGCCGACTTATACGGCAAGTATAGGCCTACCCCGTAATCTTGAGCTAATAATCTTGAGGTCGACTTGTACGCCGCAATTTATGGTAGCTTGATATAACAGAATTTTCCGTAAAATTGAGAGCGTTTCCAATAAATCCTGTTTCTGCAGTGGTCTATATGGTCCCCCAAGCCAAACCAAACGTGTGGGTCAGCGGTTGTTAGCGGAATCGCACCAAATATAACTATATTTAGCGGAATTTTCTGCTATATTGAGCATTGAAAAATGTAATCACAGAATTTTCATTTTTCTTAATAATTCAGTGGTGAATATTTAAGTGGCATTTCATTACATGGACAAAAAATATGATGAAAAAGATAATTACTACAATGATCCGACCAAAAATGGAATATGCTGCCATTCTGTGGTCCCCATAATAAAAAGAAGCATGTGGAAAAGTTGGAGAGGATACAGATAATGGCAACAAAGATGGTACCAAAGCTAAAAGAACTGACTTATAAGGAAAGGTTGAGAGAGATGAAATTGCCAACACTTGAGCAAAGAAGAGAAAGAGGAGACTTATTAACAATTTATTAACTGATAACTAAGATAGAAGAAACAGACAATGAGAGACTATTGACTCGGAAGCAAATAGGTTTTTATGGGGACTTTATGTGACTGAGGATATGCCGAGTGTAAGCAATACACAAGAGGATATAAAAAAAAAATTGAAAAGGGAGATGCCTGAACAACATAAAGAAGTACAGCTTCCCACATAGAAATGTAGAAGTTTGGAATGGACTAAATGAGGAGGTGATATCGGCAAAAAATGTGCACCAGTTGTAGGAAAGACTGGATAAATGTAGATACGGACACGGGACCACGCGAGTGTAGCTCAGGCCCTGTAAAACACAACTAGGTAAATTGTATGTACTGGACATAGGAGCCACAAGGGGTCATATGAAGAAACTTAAGAAGAGAAGGTGCTTGAAGGACATTAAGAAGTACAGTTTTCCTTATCGGTGCATTGATATGTGGAATAGCCTGGACAGTGAAATTATAGATGCCAAAAGTATTCATGTTTTTAAAGCTTAGTATGGTTGGGCCTTTGTCGACAACTGGGACCTCTTTTTCAGGCATAACTACCTCTACCACAGGGATGGGGTGCACCTTTCGAGGAAAGGGGTTCAGATCATGTCTGAATCCCTTGAAAGGGAGGTAGGTGCAGTGCAGGCTTTTTTAAGATAGAGAACCGGGGATTAGACACTGGGGTCAGGGTAAAGGAAACTTGCGACACTAGGAGTTTCAGAAGGCAGGGAACTAAATTTATTTGTAAGAAGAGAGAGAGGAGGGGGTTAGTTAAAGAACAGTAAAACCCTTATAACTCGGCACGATAGGGGCTCTGGCCCTTGCCGAGCTATTCAATATGCCGAATTATGCAAATGCTCTCCTCTGATATGGGTTAAAAAAAAAAAAAAAAAAAAAAAAAAAATATATATATATATATATATATATATATATATATATATATATATATATATATATATATATATATATATATATATATATAATATATATATATATATATATATATATATATATACAGGGAGGTCCCGAAGATACGAGCAGTTAGGTTCCACCTGGCATACTCGTAAAGCGAAATCTCGTATAACGAAACACATAACTAATGGTAAAATATAGGTTTGGTTCCAGGACTCCATCAATTAAAAAAAGAAAAAAGAAAATTTCAAGCTAAAATAAATTATAGCAAACACAACAAACACACAGCATCTATATTACCCACACTGTACTACCTATTCTGTAGAAAAAGCATTCTGAAAAAGAAAATAGCACACAAAATAATATAACTGCACATTAATTAAACATAAAACATGCATAACAAGCAAAAAAGACGTTGTAATGTAGGGGACACCGCGTGATACAAGAGAAGGTAGTGTAGTGGTCCCAAGGCTCGGGCCGCACACCTGCTAATTACCCCTAAAGGTCAGGCCGCGCCATATGCTTAATTACCCTTCAGGTCACGGCTTGCTAGGGGCGACCTCACTGGGGTCAACCAAATCCCCCTTTGTCCAGCCAGGGAGTGGTATGGCGCGCATTTTAAACTTGATAATTTTACTCACCCCAGTTTGAATGTCGTATCATTGGATTTTAGATCTCGTATATTGAAAATAGACCCTAATTTACACCTCGTATCATCAGATTCTCGTATACCGAATGCTCGTATAACGGGACCTCCCTGTATTGTAAATACAATACATCATACAATACTGTATTTCAAGATGTCAGCTCCATCATGCAAGGCTGTCTCCAGCAGAAAGGGAATGAAATTGAAGAGGGTGAGCCTGCAGGAAAAGGTCAAAAGGACAAATACACGACTTTATGCGACTGAGGATATGCCGAGTGTAAGCAAAGAGATGCAGCTATAACTTGGCAATATGCCGAGATACATTATTTTTTGCCGACTTTCTGATAAGTAAATACATCATATAAAATTACATCATACAGTACTGTATTTCAAGATGTCAGCTTCATCACGCAAGGCTGTCTCCAGCAGGAAGGGAATGAAATTGAAGAGCCTGAGCCTGCAGGAAGAGGTCAAAAGGACAAATACACGACTTTATGTGACTGAGGATATGCCGAGTGTAAGCAAAGAGATGCAGTTATAACAGCAATATGCCTAGATATATTATTTTTTGCCGACTTTCTGTTTTCATGTTCACACAAGAGGTTGTGAGGGCATGATATGCCGAGTGAAAACCAAGAGATGCAGTTTAGGGGAGGCGGTAGCAGAGTGGTTAGCGTCACCGGGTGGCGTTCTCGAAGACACGAGTTCGATCCCGAGTGAGACCCATAAATCCACTTAAAATATTTCTGCATTAAAATATAGGCCACCGTCGAGTGGCCTAAGAACACCCACATGCCCTGTCCATTAACTCTACCTTCGTATTTCTGCACCGTCGAGTGGCCTAAGAACACTCACATGCCCTGTCCATTAACTCTACCTTCGACTGCGAGTGCATCGAAGGACACAGGGGGGCGGCATGAGCCTCTAATCAGGCGTCACTATAAAAATCCTGCCTGCGCTACCACGGGCGAGGGCCAACCATCACAGCCCCAAAGTGGGAAAAAAGAAAAGAAAAAAAAACTTTGTCTTGCCTTGCCGAGTTATATCAAATTCCGAGTTATACAATGCTGAGTTGTAAGGGTTTTACTGTATAGGGGAAATGGACAAGTAGAAGAGGAGTTGCTTGAAGGTTTACTATACAAACTGTAGAAGTATTTTAAACTAGATAGATTTCCTGAGAGGAATAAATAGTGTAGAGGATTTTGATATACAGGTTGAAGTTCCCAAACTCGGCATCCCAAGACTCGGCAACACCCAAACCTCGGCTATGGTTCCGGATTTTCCAAAACACGGCAGAACACCCAAAACCCGGCGCGTAGTTGCCGGGTCGGCCGCTAGGTGCCACCACACTAGGCCGCTTGGTTTCTCCCGCCAATTTGTTTGTTGTTATTGTTCAGTGGTGTTGTGACTGTAGAGTTGTGTACACTGTTATTTTGTGTACTTCTACAGGTCTGTTATTGGTATTATGGCTCCCAAACGTCCAGGAACACCTACTGGTGGAAGTGAAAAGAAAAGGAAGAACAATGTGTTAACTATTTCTGAGAAAATTGACCTTTTGAAGAAGTTGGATGCTTTTTTTCCCCTTAATATATCTACGTTCTAAAAGTCGGAAAATTCCATTACTCGGCTCGGCTCTGGTCCCGAGGTTGCCGAGTTTGGGAACATCAACCTGTAATAGGTTGACAGTATGGAGACAGGTGTTAGTGAGGTTGGGGCAGATGAGGATTATACATTATTTGTAAGGAATTTAATTGCAGGACAGAAAAAGAATATTCCTTATAGGGCGATAAGATCAAGGAAGAAAGACCCGAAATGGATGACCACGAATTTAAAACACGACTTTGGAATAAAAAGAAACATGTACTATAGGTAAAACAAGTATCGGTGCATAGGGGTCCGATGAATACTGTAAACATTCGGTCAAGTGCTGATGATATGGGAGGGTTGGTATGCCATGAATTGGGTGATGATAGAATGGAATGATACATATTGAATTGGGTGTTCTAGAGTTCGAACCGGCCAACAATTGTTTACCTCACAAGCTTGTTTCAGACTTTTCGGAGCGTGTCGTATTCTCGAGTAACGTTCCGAACAGATGGTCCGTCAGCAACACATTATGTTTGCCGAGTGAATAACACCAGGTTTTACTCTCTCTCTCTCTGTTACAGTCACATATTTTTCTTTCCTGCCTGTATCCACACCCATGCACATATTTTGTGTTGTCTTAGTTGCATAATGCATTACTAACGCACCCTAACCAACAGTAATGGCAATATATTAAGGGAAATATATTGATACATGCAATGATACGTGCTAGACTTTATTTGCAGTTTGTAAAGGTTTGTGTAATCTCGCCCAAGTGTAGTGGTTATATCACTGTTACACCTTTTGCGTAACAATCATAAACGTAATTTTTATGTCACGTGGACTTTGGTGGCATCCATCATGGCTGCATGCGGTCCTGGCTGCAGGCGTGGGATATACAAAGTATTTATTGTTAATATAATATGTGAAGCATGATATTATGTCTCTTTAGATTCCCTTTATGACACAAAATATATTATTGACTATATCTTTACCAATTATGCGTTATGATCATGCACATTTTGCCCACGTTGCATTTCACAGGTGATGTGAATTTCTCTCATATGTGGTATTTTGTCAAATGATATGACAATGATTAAAGTGTGTGGCGGCAATTACCACGTAACGCTGCCGTTATCATGGCTGCATTAACGTCCCACTCGGATAAGCAAATACAAGTATACATCGGAACTGTCGTTACATTCGTTACCTGCTATATTATACTAGTCTCCCATGTGGAATTCACAACGTCACACTGTGTATCAATATATCAGATAATATAAACGAAATGTTACTCATTGTTGACTATCACGCTATAGGGTGATACATGGCATATTCCTGCCATCAGGACTACCAACCTATAGCGGGTATCACACTATGTTTTCGTTTTCTTCGTTCCGTAGTGTCAGAATGTTTCACGCATATAGTGCACCGATACTTGTTTTACCCATAGTACTTAAGGCTCAAAGCTGGACAGGTGAGCAAAGAACAGTATAACGTGATGGGGAGGACAGTGAAGAGATTAACAAGAGTAGCTAAGAACAATTATGAGATTAAGGTTGCTGGACAGGCAAAGAGCGACCCTAAGGGGTTCATTCAGGTATATAAAACAAAGACTAGGGAATTAATAGGGCCGTTAAGATTAGAACAGGGTGAGATCGTAATTACGGATGAGGATATGTGTAAAAAATTTTAATGATTATTTCTTAAGTGTTTTTACTCAGGAGGATACACAGACAATACCTGATAGTGAACAGATACGGACCTTCACCTATAACATCACAGGTGTCACTATAAAACTCCAGCCTGCGCCATCAACTGGCGGAGAACCAACCATCATCAACCTCCAGATTGATAATTAAATTGATAATAAATGGATAAAATTGATAATAAAATACCCTACAGGCGCTATAGGCTTCAACGTACAAAAAATAAAAAATTAAGATGTTTAAAGGAAACGATGAGGAGAAACTCAAACATTTTGTGATAACTAGGGAAATGGTAGAAGAGGCTATAGATAAAATGAAGAACTTTAAGTCACCAGGACCAGATGAAGTTTATCTCAGAGTATTAAAAGAATGCAAAGAGGGTTGTTAGTGAGTCGTTTGTGCACATTTTTAGGAAATCGTTTGATATAGGCGAAGTGCCATTAATATGGAGGAAAGGAAATGTAGTCCCCATATTTAAGAAGGGTGATAGAGGACTAATGTCAAATTATCAACCCGTTAGTCTAACGTCAGTGGTAGCTAAATTATTGGAATCAATTATTGCAAAAAACATTAAAGAGCATTAAGAAAAACATAGTTTGGTCAATGATTCACAACATGGATCCACCAAGGGTAGGTCATGTCTCACCAAATTATTGAGTTTTTATAGGAAAGTTTATGAGACGGCAGATAATGATAAGGATTATGATATAAAATACCTGGACTTTAGTAAGGCATTCGATAAGGTACCACATGAGCGACTCATAAGTTTAAGGCTCATGGAATAGATGGAAAGGTTCTTTGTTGGATCAGAGCTTGGCTAAGTGATAGGCAACAAAGGGTTACAATTAATGGTTTTAAATCTGAATGGGGGAAGGTGACAAGTGGGGTTCCACAAGGGTCTGTTTTGGGTTCATTACTTTTTTATTTTTACATCAACGACTTGGATAGTGGGATTAGCAGTGATATCAGCAAGCAAGTTTGCTGATGATACTAAGGTAGGTAGGATTATTGAATCACAGTCTGATGTAAACATATTGCACGGAGACTTAGATAAACTTAATGAGTGGGTAGACAGATGGCAGATGGAATTTAATATTGATAAGTGCAGCGTTATGAATATTGGTAGAAAAAACCCTGGTAATAGATACACCATACGCAATGTATCGCTGAAAAGATCAGAAGGTGAGAAAGATCTGGGATCTTTGAGGGTGAGCTCAGGGTGAGCTCAGACCTCCGACCTAGGAAACAATGTATTGAGGCTAGAAGTAGAGCTAATAGGGTGTTAGGATTCATTACCAGGGAAATGTTAAAAAATAGAAGTGCTGAGGTTATTCTAAAGCTTTATTTGGCTCTAGTCAGACCTTACCCAAAAACTATGCAGTTCAATTTTGGTCTCCATATTACAGGATGGATATAGCCTTGTTTAGAATCAGTGCAGAGATGGATGACAAAAAATGATTCAAGGGATGCGTAACTTTAGTTAGAGAAGAGATTGAAAGCTATTAAATTACACTCACTCGAGAGACGCAGAGTAAGGGGCGATCTGACTGAAAGGTTTGAAGTGGGAATAAAGGGATATAATAATGGAGAGGTAGGAAAAGTTCTTACGGCTAGTAACCAGGGTAGAACAAGAAAGTAAAAGGATTCAAGCTGGAAAAAGCGTAGATTTAAAAAGAAATAGGGAAAAAACTTGTTCACAAAATAGGGGTGGTAAATTATTGGAATGGATCAGTAGACAGGTAGTTAGTGCGGAGTCATTAGGGAGCTTTAAAAGGAGGTAAGATAAAAAATTCAAAAGGATATGGGGATGAAAGGTGGATGTAGGAAGTGTTGAGTTACAGGAACTACCTCGTGTAGGTCTCACGGCCTCTTGTAGCTTCCTTATTTTCTTATGTTCTTATGTTCTTATGTTCTAAGACTGACCAATTGAGAGAAGGAGACCGGACCCCACGAGTGTAGCTCATTTCCCGTATATCATAACTAGGTAAACAAACAAACACAACACCCCACACCACACCCCCACACACACACACACACACACCACACACAAACACACACACCACAACGCACACGCACACGCACACGCACACAACACACACACAATAGTAGGAAATGTTAATGAGTGTATTGCTGATGCTAAATTACTAAGAAAAGTAGAAAGTAAAGAGGACTGTGAGGATTTACAAAAGGATCTAGATAAGATCTTCAGATGGAGTCAACTATGGGAAATGGAGTTTAATGCCAAAAAGTGTAAAGTGATGGAAATGGGCATGGGAAATGAATGGATAATAAAAACAAAGGTCGAAAAAGATCTGGGAGTATGGATTAAGGACAATTTGTCACCAGAGAAAGCATATAAACAAGATCACAGGAGATACATATCAGTTGCTGAGGAATATAAGAATGGCATTCAAATATCTGGATGAAGAGATAATCAAGAAATTGATAACATCTCTGATTCGACCTAGGTTGGAATATGCGGCAGTGATTTAGTCACCACATAAAAAGAAGGATATAAGGAAGATTGAGAGAATACAAAGAGCAGCCACAAAAATGGCTCCAAGCCTGAGAGATTTACCATATGAAGAAAGACTTTCAAGACTAAAACTCCCAACACTTGAGAAAAGAAGAGAAAGGGAGATTTTATAACAGTGTATAGAGCATCAATGGGTTTGGAAAAAAATTGATAAGAGAAGATCTGTTTGTGTGGGACGACAAAAAGTACAAGAGGTCATGAGAAGAAATTGAAAAGGGCAACATCAAGAGGGATATAAAAAAAAACAGGTCCCCATAGAAGCATAGAAGCCTGGAACAAATGATGCAAAAGTGATTAATGCAAGAAGTACAGGACTTCAAAGGCAAACTGGATAATAGTAGATTGGGAGCGGGACAGATGGCATAGCTCTTTTCCCGTATGTTAAACAGGTAAATACACCCACCCACCACCCACCCACCCCCAAACCCCCCACCACCCACGCACGCACCCGGGACGCACGCACATATAGAGATGAGGTTAAAGGTAAACAAGACGATAAAAAGGGTAAGAAGCTGCATGCTGAAATGTATTCATCATAAGAAATGGAAAATGCACAAGAGGAAAGAAAGATAAAAGAAAGACATGGAAGATAAAAAAAAAAGCCCAAGAAAGCTTACGAAAAAATAATTGAGATCAAGAAAATGAAAAAAAAATCTGACCAAAGTATATCAAAGTAATCAAAAAAAAGGAAAAATTAGTAAAATAGGGTAGCAAAAAGAAAGTGTCATCTTTTTTTGGTTTGAAGGAAAAAGTGCTCCCCAAGAAAAACTTGAAAATGAGGTGAAAGAAATGCAAAAGAAATTTTTAAAGTAGTAAAAAAAATACGGAGGTAGAAGAAGAAAAAGAGAAATACACAGGTTGGAAAAAATTTTGAAGGGGGAGGGGCCCCCCCCTTGAAAGTTAATTTTGGGTCACAAAATACAGCACTAAAAAATTTTTTAGGCTGGAAACTAGAAAAGAAGAAGAATATAAAAAAATTGGATAAAAAAAGATATGAATGAGGAAAAAAGAGCCAGTCTGAAGGAAGTTTAAAGAACCCAAAGAAAAAAACTAATTGGGGACGGAAGAGAAAAAAAGAAATTCTTTTGGGAGATTTTTTGGCCCCAAAAACTGAAGAAGTGGATCTAAAAAAAAGGAAGAGAAAAGTTCAAGGAAAATGAAGTAGGTGGAGGTATCGTTACAAATGTAAATGGGCTAGAGTCAACATTATCAGAAGTAAACGTTTCCCCTGAGGCCAAAAACCAGACATTTATTCTGTTGAAACGAAGCTGAGTGATTCTGAGGATGTTCATTTGGGGGGGGGTAAATATAATGTAGGAGGAAAACAAAAACCAGAAAAAGGGAGGTGGTGAATGTTCAAGGAAGGATGTGGAGTGGAAATGTGGAAAAAGGAGAAGGAATGGCAGAGGTTTTGAGGGAAAGGTGGTGATGAAAAAAGGAAAGAAAAAAGAGACTTAGTAATCGAACTTTCCACCTAAGAAAAATTTCCTGGGGGAGAGGGAGACAGAGACATGATAAGAGATACAAAAAACCCTTCATGCTCCGGGGGTTTGGGGGAACAGAAAAAACCCCCGGTACGTAAATCCGCGATGGGTAACAAAAAACCCCGCTTCGTCCCAGTCCCTAAAAGAAGACATAAGAGAATAAAATAAAAACGGGGTGGGCCCAAATTTAGTTCGGGGGGTGTCTTGTTACTCTTCTCTTAAAGTTTAAGTCATAGGAAAGTGGAAAAATAGAAACAGGAAGAGAGTTCCGATTTTTACCAGTGAAGGATGAAAGAGTAAAGATATGTTTAACTTTGCATTAGGAGTGGACAGAATAGGGTGAAAATGGTAGAAAGTTTGTGCAGGGGGCCCGCGGAGGGGGGGAGGCATGCATTAGCAAGTCAGAAGAGCAGTGAGCATAAAAAAAAAAACGGGAAGAGAGCAAGAGAACAACATTGCGACGGTGATTTAAAGATTGAAAGACAGTCAGTCAGGGGGGAAAAGATTTGATGGACGAAAGCCCCGAAGAAGAACGAAAGACATACTCCTCCAACATGGGCGGATAGGCCCCCTGAAAGGGGCAAGAAATTTGGGAGGGAGAAAAAAAAAAAAAAAAAAAAAAAAAAAAAAAAAAAAAAAAAAAAAAAGGGGGGGGGGGGGGTTAAAAAACCCCCGCGAGTAATCAAATCGCGAGCCAAAAACCCGGAGCTGAAGGGTTTATTTACAACAAATGTTTAAAAAATAGAGGGAAAAAATGTGAGAACATAATTTTGAGGGGAGATTTTAACGAAAAAGTTTGCGGGAAGAATGGTATATGAAGGAGGGAAAACCAGGGGGTGGTAAGGTTGAAGTCCCAAACTGGGCAACCGGGGGACCAGGCCGAGCGAGAATGGAATTTCCGATTTTTTAGAACGAGAAAATTTTAAAGGGAAAAAAAAAAGATAAAAATCAATAAAAAAAATTAAGGTATTAATAACCCCCTCCCTACCCCAAAATAGGTCACTAGTCCATTATAATGTGGTGAGGGTGACGAAGTTATTCTAAAAAGAGGATTGATACTTCAATATGTAGGAAAAAAAGCTAATTTCACCGATAAAACCAAGGGGCCTAGTGTGGTGGCACCTAGGGGCCCGACCGGCAACTACGCCCCGGGTTTTTTTGGGTGTTCTGCCGTGTTTTGAAAAATCCGGAACCTAGCCGAGTTTTGGGTGTTGCCGATTTTGGGGATCCCGATTTTGGGAACTTCAACCTGTATATGTTGGTTTTGGTAATGAATAACATCATGACCAGGGATTAAAAAGAGAACAAAGTTTCAGAGGTAGGAAGAACCAATCAAGACTAGCCCTATCTAGGGAAAAACTGGAAGAAATTAGAAAAAGTAAAGACAGTGCCCATTTGGAAAGAGCGACCAGTACTATTGAATTTGAAATAAATTATAGCAAAAAAGAGGGAAAAAAGAAAAAACAAAAGAAAGGAAGATACAATTATGGAAAAGCGCTTTGACGGTTTAAAGAACTTTTTTCGGAGAGACAGGGGAGAAATTTCCATGGGCAACGAGTACCCAAAAAAAAAGGGGGATGAGTTCACCAAATTTTACACCGAAGGTATAAATTTTTATTTTCCAAGGATAGTTTCAGAAAAAAAGAATAAAAATGAATGGTTTAACAGAAAAGTGAATTAGCAAGACTAGAAAGAAAAAAAACAGGAAATAGTTGGGGAAAAAAGGTGGCAGCAACCTTTGGGAGAAGTAAAAAAACAACTAGAAATGAATATGTAAGAATCCGAAGAGAAGAAGAAAATAACTATGGAGGAATAAATAAAAAATGTAAAAAATTTAACCGAAACTTTTTTATAATTTAATGAAAAATAAAAAAAAGGGAAGGGGAAAAGAAAGCTGAAGGTAGAAAGGATAGTGTGTTGAAGTGCATTACAACAGGCCGAGGTGAGAAAAAAGTACTTACGGACGTATTTTCAAGAGAAAGTGAATTTAAAAAAAAAAATATAATAGCAAAAAAAAAATATAATGGAAAACATAAAAGTAGAGTAATAGAAGTAAAAAGGGGGAATGGAAATCAAGAGTAGAAAAGCCCCGGGTCCCGAGGGTGTCGAACTGGATAAAGAAAGAGTGCAAACCAACTAGAGGAAAAAATTACATAGTGTAATTGAGGTTCCTCAAGGGGAGCAGAGTCCCGCTTGACTGGAAAAAGCAAAATTGTGCCAATTCATTCACAAAGGAGGTGACAAAGAAGAACACTAAATTACGGCCAGTATCATTTAAAAGTTAGTGGCCAAAATGTGTGAAAAAAATTTTGAAGGACAGATGGTTGAAATTTGGAAGAGACAAACACACTGCAGGTGGGGCCCTTTGGATTTAGGGAGGAAAGTCATGTACAACGAATTTTTTGACTTTACCCGAGAGTGATCGTGTACACGGAAAGAAGGGGTGGGTCGATTGCATTACTTGGCCTAAAGAAGGATTTGACAAGGGACCTCAAAGAGGGTGCTCTGGAAGCTAAAACAGGGAGGAGGTTAAGGGTGGGCTGCTGAATGGATGGAAGACTTTTTGACAACAGAGGAATGAAAAAGTAATAAAAATCAAAAAGTCAGAATGGTGCAGTGTGATAAGGGAGTTCTCAAAGGGTTTTTTTGGCCCCAGTGATTTTTTGGTATATGTAAAGATATGACAGAAGGAGTAAACTTATATAGTTTTTTCGCTGATGATGCTAAATTGCTAAAAAAGTAAAAAAGTAAAGAGGACTGGAATTTACTAAAGGATCTAGATAAATTTTCAGATGGGGTAACTATGGAAATGGATTTTAATCCAAAAAGGTAAAGTGATGGAAAAATGGCATAGCAAAAAGAGACAGAGAGGAAAATATTCGTGGGAAAATGAAAGGATAATCAAAAAAAAAGGTCGAAAAAGATCTGGAGTAGGGTTTAAAGGGCATTTGTCACCAGAGAAGCAATAAACAAAATCCCCGGAGAACTTCAGTTCGAGGAATATAAATGGCATTCAAATATTGGATGAAAGATGATCAAAAAATTGTAACTCTCGATTCGACCCAAAGGTTTGAATATGCAGCAGTGTTTGGTACCAATAAAAAAAAAGGATTAAAAGGAAAATGAGAGAAACAAAGAGCAGCCACAAAAAGGCTCCAAGCCTGAGAGATTTACCATAGAAGAAAAACTTTAAAGACAAAACCCCAAATTGAAAAAGAAAAGAAAGGGGAGATTTTTTAGAGTGTATAGAGATCAATGGGTCTGGGAAAAAAATTTATAGAGAAGACTGTTTGTGTGGGACGACAGAATACAAAGGGGGCAGAGAAGAAATTGAAAAGGACAACATGAAGAGGGATGTAAATAAATACGCTTCCCCCTATAGAAACATAGAAGCCTGGAACAACCTTGAGCAAAAGTGATTAATGCAAGAAGTATTCAGGGCTTTTAAAAGGCAAAAAGGATAATAGTGATTTTGGGGACGGGACAGTACGGCATAGCTCTTTTTCCGTAGTTACAACTAGGTAAATACACAACAAAAAAAAAAAAAAAAAGTACGAAGCAGCGCAAAACCCGGGGGGATAAGGCCCCCAAAATCAGGATGGTAAGATTTTTGGGCTCACGTGAAAAACCCCAAGCGTGAAACTCAAGAGGGCTGTAGTAGCAAACTCGTGTCCCTTCGTTAGGGCACCAATAATTATTGTTGGCTGCCAAGTAAATGTTAGGAAGATGCTCGACCCTCGTCACACAAAGAACATATACAAAATTAATTAAGTGGATGAAAATCTCGCTTTACTGCACTTAACACTTCACCACACACCAACGGGTTCAAGAAGTAGGAGCACATACAGGTTAGATACAGGATCGATGCAAACACAGCGATAACCTAACAAGTATATTAAATCAAACAAGCGAGAAATTTCATTGACGGGATAAACCTCACCAAAAAACCCGGCACTAAAAAAAACCCCGACGGTATACACACCCGCTGAAAAAACTAGAAAGGGGGGTTTGTTACTCACTTTTTCGCCGCAAATTTAATAGGGCCTGTTGGGGTTCCCTTTCAGTTTCGCAATCACTGGTCCCTTTCCCTTTACTCGCTCACAAATTTTAAATTAAAGACAAAAACATGACCAAGCAACTCAGATTTTAAGTGTTGTTGAAAATGTTTTTAAAACTTAGTAATCAACAAAATACCCAAAAAACAGGGTGAAGAAAAGGGATGAAGACGAAGACGCACATCGGTTAAAAAACTGCCAGAACCTAGATAAATGTTAAAATAGGGCCTGAGCAGGGTTGTAGTCCGCATAGAGAGATAGAAAAGTTGTGCACATTTTTTTTTTTAATATGGCGGACACCCCAAAACCAGGATCAGAGCTTAAAAGAGAAATAAAGAGAAAAAAGAATAAACCCTATTTAAATTTAGGCTTCACTGAAGAGGGAAAGGAAGGAAAATTGCACTCCCGGTGTCAGGGGGGGAGGAGGGTTGAAGACATGACCAAATTAGCCGTGAAGAGACTGAGGGTGACTTTTAAAAGTAGAAGGCTTTATTCATGTTTTGAGAGGAAGCTAGATGAAAATCAATCTATCAATCATTGGGGGGGATACGCCGGGGGGCGCGCACCTCGCCCACCCCACGACCACCCCGGGGGGGCACCCGCACAATCCCCATCAGGTTCCTTCCCACACCAAGCAACTCTCGACAAGAAGCATCAACTTGCCCCAGCCACGAGCCTTGTGGTCGCCCCCTTGACTTCCTCCACGCCAGATTGTCGCTTACAGATACAACCTGGTGGGAAGGATCGGTTTCAGGGTAGCGTGCCACATGCCCATATAGCCGAAGTTGGCGCTGACGGACTATGCAGGTAATAGACCTCGATTCAGTCTCACGGTGCAATCGCTGGTTTGACACGTAATCATCCCAGCAATACCCCATGATTCGAATACACTTAATACCAAAGGCATCGATTCGCCTCTTCTAGGCACTATTTAGTGTCCATGTCCCACAACCATAGAGTAAGATAGGGATCACAAGCAACTTGAAGATCCGGATCTTTGTCCTCCTGCACAGGTACCGACAACGCCAAATACTCCTGCTGAGCGAGTCCATAACACCGTGGGCTATGCCAATCCGCCGTAAGACTTCTTGATGTGACCCGCCGTCATTATGGACTGCGTCACCAGGGTATGTAAAACTTTCCAAGATCTCAATGTCCTCACCACATGCATGAACAGACAGTACTGTTTCATCTAGTAAGCCTCCAAACACCTGGACCTTGGTCTTGAGCCAGGAGACCTCAAGTCCCAAAGGCTTTGCCTCCTCGTGCAGCGCCTCGAGAGCCATCACCAGCACCTCCAGCGACTCAGCAAAGATTACATCATCAGCAAAAACAAGAACAGTGATCTTGGTGTTGCCGAGGGATACTCCACAATCACTTTGATCTACAACTTACCCCAATACCCAGTCCATACAAGTGTTGAAAAGTGATGGGGCAAGGACGCACCCTTGCCTCACTCCTGTATTCACTGGAAAGAAGCTGGATACACCTTCCCCACACTTCACAGCACTCTCAATCCCGGAGTATAGACCAGTCATCAAACCAATAGTCCTTGCAGGAATCCCGCGAAGTCGCAGAAGATCCCAGAGTGACTCACGATGCATTGAGTCAAACGCCTTCTTGAGATCAACATAGGCTGCAAGCATCCCCTGTCGAAACTCATGTCGGCGTTCCACAGGACACATAGCGCTAGGATACGGTTTGTTGTTGACTTACCAGGCGTGAACCCAGACTGCTGAGGTCTCTGATGATTCAGCAGATGAATGCGGATCCGTGTCAGCAATAGATGGGCAAGCACCTTGCCTGGCACGCTGAGCAGTGTAATGCCGTGGTAATTGTTGCAGTCCTGACGGTTCCCTTTCCCTTTCCAGATAGGGATGACCAGCCCCCTTTTCCAGTCAGGAGGAATGGTACCTGATTGCCACACGGCAGTCAGGACAGCATGCAACCCGCAGATCATGGTCTCCCCCTCAGCTTTGAGAAGCTCCGCACTGATATTACAGACACCAGCTGCCTTTCCACCCCTCAACTTTGCTTCAACCTCTCTGACTTCGTCAAGAGAGGGTGCAGTTTCGTCAATGGAAGGATCGACATCCACTGCCTGTAACCCAGTGGTGTGAAGTTGCTCAATTGGAGGGTCCAACGTGAAGGAATTGGAGGAGAGGAAAGCAGTAGGACCAGATGGAGTGTCGGGTTATGTTTTAAAAGAGTGCAGAAAGCAGTTGGTCGAACCAGTATATGATATAATTAAGTGTAACAACGGGAAAAGTGCCAAAGAGTGGAAGAGAGCAGATATAGTGCCAATATATAAAAATGGGAAGAAGGATGAACCACTATATTATAGACCAGTGTCATTGACTAGCACAGTGTGCAAGATATGTGAGAAAATAATAAAGAAGCAATGGACAAAATACTTAGAAAATGAAGGTATAATAACAGACCGGCAGTATGGTTTTAGGAAAAAGAGATCATGTGGGACCAACTTAATAAGCTTTTACTCAAGAGTAATTGATATAACACAAGAAGGAGATGGATGGGCAGACTGTTTATATCTAGATCTTATAAAGGCATTTGATAAAGTTCCACATGAGAGGCTACTTTGGAAATTAGAAAATATAGGAGGAATCAAAGGGATGATCAAAACCTGGATGGAAAGTTATCTGAGAGGAAGAGAAATGAGAACAGCAGTAAAGGATGAAAAATCTGAATGGAGAAAGGTATTTAGTGGGGTACCACAAGGATCAGATTTGGCATCAATAATGTTCATGATTTATGTCAATAACATGACTGTTGAAATAAAAAGTTATATTAGTTTTTTTCGGATGATGCAAAATATTAAGAGAAATAAAAAAAACTATAAAGATTGTGAAACACTACAAAATGACCTATGAATGAATGAAAAAGATCTATGAATGGAGCAGAAGATGGGAAATGGAATTTAATGTGAATAAGTGTCATGTGATGGAAATTGGAAAAAAGTTAAGAGATATGAATGGCCATGTAAAATGGCAAATGAAGTACTTGCAAAGGTTCATGAAGAAAAGGAGCTGGGAGTGATAATGCAGAATAAACTACAACCAGAAAAACATGAATAAAATATTTGGAGATACGTACAGTGTTAATATATTAGCACAGTCACTTCTTTGAACACGCCCGCCACGGTGTGAACCAATGGCAGACCGCCATATCATCGGCTGGCTCATGACTTCATCACTGGTGATGACGTGACAAGACATACGGTGTGGAGTGAGCAGCCAGTGGTTCCCCAGACCTCAGTGAGTGCAGTTGTGTCTAGGATAATTAACAGTGGTAGCAGAGCGTAGTTCACAACTGCACTAATGGCGTGTTCACTGAAGTGGCCTCCGAAATTGGAGCGTGATGAAGAATACGAAATGTGGAAGGAGGACGTAGGTGTGTGGTGCAGACTTACGACAATAGAAAACAAGAAGCGAGCGCTGGCGATACATCTGTAACTTTCAGGGCGGGCTAGAAATGCTTCGTCGGAAAATTGATAAGACCAAGTTGGAGGCAGAGGATGGCGTGGAAGTGTTAATGAAGAGACTGGATGATGTATTTTTGGGCGATGAAGGAAGAAGGAAATTTGCA
Organism: Chionoecetes opilio; assembly: GCA_016584305.1. Classification (NCBI taxonomy): domain Eukaryota; kingdom Metazoa; phylum Arthropoda; class Malacostraca; order Decapoda; family Majidae; genus Chionoecetes; species Chionoecetes opilio. The sequence continues at coordinate 145,707 of JACEEZ010011263.1, forward strand.
GCATTTGAGGCTTTATATAGCCTACGGAGAAAAGAGAGAGCAGAGATTAAGGACTTCGTGTCAGAGTTTGAACATACGTACCATGGTGTTACAAAGCAGGGATTGAAGCTTGATGATTCGGTGTTGGCCTTTATGTTATTGGCTTCATGTTTGTTAGAGGAAAGAGAGAAGCAATTAGTCATGTCGGCAACACAGGTGGTAACATACGATAACATGAAGGCGACGGTCAACCGAATATTTTTGAGTGGTGCGAAGGGACCGAACCCCCACATTCCCTAACTGGGGAGGGGACCAGAAATATCCCCAGGTCGGACAGTCTTCAAGATGTCGACCCGAGGTGTCTTGATACTTCTTCTAGCCTTCTCTCCTTAAACTTCTGCAACATTCGCGGCCTTAGATCTAACTTTCTCTCTGTCGAACACCATCTCTCCTCCTCTAAACCTCATCTTCTTTTCCTCACCGAAACTCAGTTGTCTGTGAGCACTGACAGCAGACCTTTTTCTGTCTCCTCTTACTGTTTCTATTCTAATTTTAAATCCAAAGCTGGCTGTTGCGTATATGTGCGCAATGACATCACTTGCTCTCGTGCCCACGCCCTTGAATCTTCCGAATTTTCTACCATCTGGCTTCGACTTCAATGTCACTCTCTTACTAAATTTATCTGTGCTGTATATCTCTCACCTAACTCCTCTGTCTATGTAAAATTCTTCGACTATTTAACATCAAAAGTGGAGCACATCTCATCTCATTTTCCTTTAGCAGAAATTTCCATTCTTGGGGACTTCAATGTTCACCACCAGCTTTGGCTATCATCTTCTTTCACTGACCAACCTGGTGAACAAGCCTACAACTTTTCTATCCTCCAAGACCTAGAGCAGCTGGTGCAGCACCCTACCCGTATTCCTGACCGCCTTGGAGACACGCCCAACATTCTTGATCTTTTCCTAACTACTAACCCTTCTGCTTACTCTGTGAAACTATTCTCTCCGTTGGGTTCCTCCGATCACAATCTTATTTCTGTAACCTGTCCTATCGCTCCGGTACCGTCTCGGGACCCACCTAAGCGGAGGTGCTTCTGGCACTTCAACTCAGCTAAGTGGGAAGACCTAAGGCAGTACAATAAAAGCCTTATAACTCGGCACGATAGGGGCTCTGGCCCTTGCCGAGTAAAAAAAAAAAAAAAAAAAACCAGTACTCTAAAAGCATAAAACCAACACTTACCAATGACCGGGTAGCAGCAGGCATGTAATCCAAGGAGAGGGGAGTCTTGTTGTTACATGTACAAGATGTTAGGGGGACTCAGTCGCATTTTAACCCTGGTATCACTTACGCAATCACTTTAATCACTTTATAATCACCACACTGTACTGTATTGTATTGTATACAGTACTGTACCTGTACAACTTAATTTTACATCACTTGAGCACTTAGTTACTGCAACACTATGCCCTGTCCATTGACTCTACCTTCGACTGCGAGTGCATGGGAGGACACGGGGCGCCATGTGCCTATAATCACAGGTGTCACTATAAGAATCCTGCCTGCGCCACCATGGGCGAGGGCCAACAAACATCACAGCCCTCAAGTGAGCCTCCAGGGCCTACCATCCCACCCCTGGAGCTCACTGCCTACACGCGCTATAGGCATATATGTGTTAAAAAAAAAAACGTCTTTGCCATGCCGAGTTATATCAAATTCCGAGTTATACAGTGCCGAGTTATAAGGGTTTTTGTGTGGCACACCCAACCATTAGCTGAGCCGAGTACCATTGCCAAACGGACAGCCTCCTTTGAACAAGTGGGAGAATTCTTCTGCAGCCCTATGGTGTCCTCCTCAAAGCCCCTGGCTACCAAACGTGCCTTCACAATAGTCTACTACTACTCTGATTTTCCATGGAATGATTACTGCTTCCATGTCAAAGACCCATCTCTTTGTGCAGAGCGCATAACTGAGGTCATAGTCTCTGGCATGGAGGCGTACATTCCACATACTTTCTCTAATCCTAAAGCCCGTCAACCTATATTTAATCTGCTTGTTCTCATGCTGTCCGAGATAGAGAGGTGGCTCACAAACGGTACCGTAAGCATCCATCTCCTGAAACTCATGCCCTTTATATTTCTGCCCGTAATCATGCCAAATCTTTACTTCAGCTTACCAAAAACTCTTTCATTCATAGAAAATGTCAAAATTTTCTGAATCAAATTCCTCTCGTGACTTCTGGCATCTAGCAAATAACATCTCTAACAATTTTTCTTCTTCATCTTTCCCTCCTATGTTTCACCCAGATGGCTCCACAGCTGTCTCATCTACTTCTAAAGCTGAACTCTTCGCTCAAACATTTGCTAAAAATTCCACTCTGGCTGATGAAGGGCTTGTTCCTCCTTCTCCTCCACCCTCTGACTTTATTATGCCTGTCATTAAGATCCTTCGGAATGATGTTTTCTTTGCCCTTTCTGGCCTAGATCCTCGGAAGGCTTACGGTCCTGACGGAGTCCCTCCTATTGTTCTCAAAAACTGTGCTTCTGTGCTTGCACCTTGCCTGGTCAAACTTTTCCGTCTATGTCTATCTACTTCCACCTTTCCTTCTTGCTGGAAGTTTGCTCACATCCAACCTGTTCCTAAGAAGGGTGACCGTTCTAATCCTTCAAACTACCGTCCTATAGCTTTGACTTCCTGTCTTTCTAAAGTTTTTGAATCTATACTTAATAAGAAGATTCTTAAGCATCTATCTGCTCACAATCTTCTATCTGATCGTCAGTACGGTTTCCGTAAAGGGCGATCTACTGGCGATCTTCTAGCTTTCCTAACTGAATCTTGGTCATCCTCCTTTAGGGGTTTCGGTGAAACTTTTGCTGTTGCCCTTGACATATCAAAAGCTTTTGATAAGAGTCTGGCACAAATCTTTAATTTCCAAACTACCCTCATTCGGTTTCTATCCTTCTCTCTGTACCTTCATTTTAAGTTTCCTTTCAAACCGTTCTATTGCAGCTACTGTAGACGGACATTGTTCTTTTCCTAAATCTATCAATAGTGGTGTTCCCCAGGGTTCTGTCCTATCACCCACTCTCTTTCTATTATTCATTAATGATCTTCTAAGTCTAACTCAAAGCCCTATCCACTCCTACGCTGATGATTCTACCCTGCATTTTTCAACGTCGTTTATTAGACGTCCAACTCAACAGAAACTAAGTGATTCACGGAGAGATGCCACCGAGCGCCTAACTTCTGATCTTTCTATTATTTCTGATTGGGGCAAAGCAAACCTTGTTTTGTTCAATGCCTCAAAAACCCAATTTCTTCACCTATCTACTCGACAAAGCTACCAGATAACTATCCCCTCTTCTCAATGACACTCAACTGTCTCCTTCTTCTACAATGAACATTCTAGGACTATCCTTTACTAAAATCTGAACTGCAAATCTCACATCTCATCTCTTGCTAAAACAGCTTCTAAGAAGTTAGGTGTGCTGTGGCGTCTGCGTCCTTTTTTTCTCCCTCCCAATTGCTTGCTCTCTACAGGGGCCTTATCCGCCCATGTATGGAGTATGTCTGACATGTTTGGGGAGGATCCACTCATACAGCTCTCCTAAACAGGGTTGAGTCAAAAGCTTTTCGTCTCATCAACTCCTCTCCTCTGATTGACTGTCTTCAATCTTTAAATCACCGCCGCAATGTTGCTTCTCTTGCTCTCTTCTACCGTTATTTTCATGCTCACTGCTCTTCTGAACTTGCTAACTGCATGCCTCCCCCACTCCCGCGGCCTCGCTGCACAAGACTTTCTACTCATTCCCATCCCTATTCTGTCCATCTTCCTAATGCAAGAGTTAACCAGTATCTTTACTCTTTCATCCCTTTTACTGGTAAACTCTGGAACTCTCTTCCTGTTTCTATTTTTCCACTTTCCTATGACTTAAATCTTTTCAAAAGAAGAGTAACAAGACACCTCCCGAACTAAATTGGCCTACCCCTTTGTTTTTATTTTATTCTCTTACTGTCTTCTTTATAGGGACTGGCAACTAAGCGGGTTTGTGTTACCCGTTTTGTTGTGCCTTGCCAGTTCCCTGTGATGTAAAAAAATAATAATAATTTAAAAAAAAAAAAAAAAAAAAAAAAAAAAAAAAACATACAGATAAAATCGGAACCTTTAATTGTGGGAAATTAGGGGCTGTGGCTGCCAAAAATGCACTGTCAACATTTTTAGGTTTCTCTCCCAACCAGTTGGTATTTGGCCAGAACCCTGGGATTCCTGGGGCCTTTTATGATAACCTACCGGCGCTAGACGGCGAGGCCACACCTGCAGGTATAGTGAAGGATAACCTGAATGCCCTTCACGCGGCACGGAGAGCATTTACCGTAGCGGAATCTAGTGAAAGACTGACTAGAGCACTTCGTCATAATGTGAGTGACAGCAACCCCGGAGACCTACACTACGGAGATGATGTTTACTACAAGCGTCTAGACAGTAATAAGTGGCGCGGACCTGGTACCATAATTGGGAAAGACTGAAAACAATTTTTAGTGAAGCACGGTGGAATGTGTGTTACTGTTGTTAGGGTGCACACATGTCGAATTGCCACGGCACCGACCAGTGTTGATACTGCTGCAATGTCAAATGAGGAAGATGTGCCTCATTCCAATACCAGTGCTCTGCGAGTTCCTAGTGTGCGTGGTGATGTGGAGCTTGGATTCGGGGATTCAGACATGGACTCTGATGATGACGACCATCCTGGTGAAATTGTTGATGTTGTGGGTGAGGGGGCGCAGGTGGCTCTGGACGGCCACAACAGTGACGTTCGGCAGACGGACACGGGTGCGAGTGCCTCGGGTGTGTTGGCAAATCCTGTAGTGAGAGTTAAAGTGGGTCAAAGGATCAAGGGGGTTGATAAAGCGAATGGTGAGTGGATATCAGGCAGAATTGTTAGTCGGGCGGGGAAGGCGACTGGTAGATACCTCAACTGCTACAACATTAAGAGTGACAAAGATGGTAACATTAATTGGATGGATCTGGACAGAGATTTTACGTTGTGGGAAACAGTGGACGAGGCGACAGAAATGCTTGTGTTGTTTAATACAGATGAGGTGGTGTGTGCTAAGGAAAAAGAGATTGAGAATTGGAGGACCAAGGAGGTGTATGAAGAGGTGGAGAATGTGGGTCAACAAGCTATATCTGTACGTTGGGTGGTCACAGAAAAGCTGAAGGAAGGGAAGACTATTGTGAAGGCACGTTTGGTAGCCAGGGGCTTTGAGGAGGACACCATAGGGCTGCAGAAGAATTCTCCCACTTGTTCAAAGGAGGCTGTCCGTTTGGCAATGGTACTCGCCTCAGCTAATGGTTGGGTGTGCCACACAATGGATATACAAGCTGCGTACCTCCAAGGAAACAAAATAGAGCGTAAGTGTATCTGATACCTCCTCCTGAGTTCGACAATGGCTTATTGTGGCGTCTGAGGAAGACGGTGTATGGTTTGTGCGACGCGGCCAGACAATGGTACATGAGGGTGAAGGAACAGCTGATATGTCTCGGTGCCAAAATTTCGTCCCTGGACCCTGCATTGTTTTCATGGAGCCAACATGGTGGAACAGAGGGTATCATATGCGTATATGTGGATGATTTCTTGTGGGCTGGTACTATGAACTTTGAGCAGCACGTCATAAACCAGTTGCGTAGGACCTTCAGGTCGGGTCTTTTCGATTCGAGTGCTTTAAGTATGTGGGGCTCAACGTAGTTACCACAGAGGACGGCGGTATCACAATCGACCAGTTTCTGTATGGAGCATCGTTGAATCCGGTTGCCCTTAGCAAGCGTCGGGTGTTGGAGAAGACGAGTGATTTGTCAGAACGAGAGAAAACAGAATATCGTGCGTTGGTCGGGCAACTAAATTGGATGGCTACTCACACTCGCCCGGATATAGCGTTCGATGTGCGCGAGCTGAGTGTTTCAATTCCAAAGGCTACGGTGTCTGACATATTGAGACTAAATAAGGTGATTGAGCGTGGGAAAACGGATAATGTTGGGTTGTTTATCCCGAGGATTAGACCTTTAGATGAGTGCCACATTGAGTGCTACGCTGACGCATCATTCGCCAACCTGCAGGGACATGGGTCTCAAAGGGGCTTTATCATCTTTCTGTGCGACACTAATAATGTATGGGGCCCTATTTACTGGCAGTCAAGGAAGGTTCGACGGGTGGTCAATTCAACTCTTGCTGCGGAGACCCTGGCACTTCTGGATGGTGCTAGTACTGCGGTGTATGTGGCCAGTATTTTGCAGGAGATCTCCGGATGTGGGAGGATCCCTATCAGGTGTTTTGTGGACAACTGTAGCGTAGTGGAAGCCCTATACACCTATAAATTGGTGGACAACAAGCGTCTGAGGATTGATATATCAGTGCTTCGAGATATGTTGGATCAAGGGGAATTGAAGGAGGTAACGTGGGTGGAGACATCGAAGCAACTGGCAGACTGCCTTACCAAGAAGGGCGTGTCGACTGTGCGGCTGCGGGAGGCAGTCAGTCGGGATTAGGTGTTGACTGTCATCAGCAACATGTAGGGAGTGTAAATATGTATATTGGTGAACATACAATTGTACATAGTTGTATGTACTAAAGGGGACACGCAAAGAAAAGAAGAAAAAAAATAGCAAGTGTGTTAATATATTAGCACAGTCACTTCTTTGAACACGCCCACCACGGCGTGAACCAATGGCAGACCGCCATAGCATCAGCTGGCTCATCACGTGACAAGACATACGGTGTGGAGTGAGCAGCCAGTGGTTCCCCAGACCTCAGTGAGTGCAGTTGTGTCTAGTATAATTAACATGCAGGATGCTGAAGAATATTAGAGTGGCATTTCATTACATGGACAAAAATTTGATGAGAAAGATAATTACTACAGTGATTCGACCAAAAATGGAATATGCTGCCATTGTATGGTCCCTATATAGAGAGAAGCATGTGAAAAAGTTGGAGAGGACACAGAGAATGGCAACAAAGATGGTACCAGAGCTAGAAGAACTTTCTTATGTGGAAAGGTTGAAGGAAATAAAGTTATCAACATTTGAGCAGAGAAGAGAAAGAGGAGACTTAATAACAATTTTTTAGTTGATAACTTAGATGGAAGAAACAGACAATGAGAGACTACTGACTCTGAAACAAAGAGAAGGTCGATAAACAAGAGGACATACAGAAAAACTAGGAAAAGGGAGATGCCTGAACAACTTAAAGAAGTACAGCTTCTCTCATAGAAATGTAAAGTTTGGAATAGACTAAATGAAGAGGTGATGTCGGCACATAATGTGCACCAATTGAAATAAAGACTGGATAAACGTAGATACAGAGACGGGACCACACGAGTGTAGTTCAGGCCCTGTAAAACACAACTAGGTAAATATAATTAGGTAAATACACGGCCTCCTTCCCTCGCTCAATTATGCCCTCTTCCTGGCCTCCCTGAAGCATCCCCGTCACTACCGACGGTAGACAAACAGGATGTTGGGTACAAGGAGGAAGCACCTGGGAGGACAAGCAAAGCAACTCTTGCTCACCGCAGCTGGGACCTGTGTTGTGCCAGCTAGTGCCAGAGGTGAATGGGCCGCCTCCTTGGGTTCCTTACCCCTCCTTCCCTCAAAATGGCTGCCGGTCGTTGCCAAATGTCTCAATCTTAACACACTTGATATATATCTTTTTCCACACTCTCTGGCATGCCTTCTCCACTAAATATATCTTCATGCATGCATTAATCTCCTAGCAGACCCAGCTATTCCGAGGATGTAGTATAATCCTGCAATTACTGCCTTACCGCTGTATTACGGGCTGCGGATGCCCATCCTCTCATTGACGAAACCACACCCTTTCTTGACGAAGTTAGAGAGGCTGTAGCAAAGTTGAGAGGTGGAAAGGCAGCTGGTGTTTGTAATATCAGTGCGGAGCTGCTCAAAGCTGGGGGTGAGGCCATGATTCGCAAGTTGCATGCTGTCCTGACTGCCGTGTGGCAATCAGGTACCATTCTTCTTGACTGGAAAAAAGGGCTGTTCAATGCCGTAGGGTACGCTGTATAACAAAACTTCTTTTTCTCAACTTTGGCATGCCAATTTCCTATTTAAAACGGAATTCTAAGACGATTTTGTCTTTTTCCATTTTTGCATTTGAGCAATTCTTACTATGCAAAATCGCACTTTTATATTGCACCCTTATCGAATAATGCTTAAATGAGTACGCAGTGTCCGGTTGGTCCTGTTTATTGCATCATGCACCAATATGAGTTCCAAATGACTAGCGTGGTAAGCTCTTTCTGATCAATTGGTTCATCAGGCACTACATCACAGTGTCACAGCCTCTACGTTGGCCTAGAACGTGTCCATCATGTCCTTAGACCTGAAGCAGGGCATGGTCTCCCGGTGGTGGGCCCGAGCCCGGATGAACTCGTCTCTGGCCTGCTGCCCCATCACTGCTGCCGCAGCCTCTGTCACCTGCTTCACGACTCTTTCGGTGCTCTGAGTGTGGATAGAGAACTCCGGAACCTCGTACGGCTTGACCAGGATCTCCTGGATCTGATCCCCAGACAGTGAACAGGTGAATGCCGGCTCGTGCACCTGGCCAGGCTGCCAGCTGATCAGTGTCTGCAAGCTGGTGGCTGACAAGTTCAGCTTGGGTGTGATGCGAGGTCTTACACTGGTGTCCCCATACTCCTCGCCAGCCCTCAGCTTCAAAATCTGGGTCACGGCGAACCTGCGGTCGTCCTCACTCTGACTCGCCATCAGCGAGAGGGGGACACATTCTGAGTGTGCGAACCATGCTCCTGTCCGCACGTAGAAGGTCACAGCTGTTTGGACCTTCTTGGGCTGCGACCTCATCACTCTGAGCTGCGTGAGGATGTGCTTGGGGCCATCCTCTAGTCTGTGGTGAACCTTGATGTCGTAGTAGAGTTTGAAGTACACATGCAGGCAGTACTTGACTAGGATTTCCAGGGTGTTCAGTTCTTTGCCAGTCAGTCCATGCTTTCTGGTCCACATGTACACGAGCGACTGGGCTGTGGTGAGCCATCTGGAGCGGGACACCTTGCCACACTTGATCTCCTGCAGCTCGGACTGGAGAACGCCCCGCTTCACAGCCTGGACCAGCTGGTAGGAGACCTGCTGGTCAGTGGACATGCTGACCAGGATATACTCCGGTATCTCCGTGAGATCTTCACCGCCTGGCACTCCTCTGAACTCTGCGTTGTACTGCATCTCATTCACGCTGGACAGCAGACTGCACACTGGACCCGTGAAGCCAGTGTCAGATGAGGTAGGCCCGTCGATGCTGGTGATAAGGTGGCGCAGGGGCAACTCGTTTGTGTGCAACACGCATATACTCCAGAAGAGCTTGCATCCCAGCTTCTTCTCCAAATGGGCGTGAGTACCACCCTTCCACCCCGTGTTGGCCCTAGTTGAGTCACCTTGCAGTACGATCAGTGAGTCGGTGGAGTCTTATGTCACCAGCAGATCATAGAGAGCCTGAGCCACCTTGAACGCAGGCTTCTCAGGTGGCACCGGGTCCTCTGGTACAAAGTGCTAAAGGTACCTTCCAGATGGCTCCTCTGTCACTGACACATGCTCCTCCCTGATCAACCTTGGGTGCAGTTTCCCATAGCTGTCGGGCACCATCGCCCTGGTCTTGTCCTTCCTCCCATCGTAACCCAATCCAACTATTTTGGTACCCTGGTTAGGGTATGCCGTATAACAAAAATTCTTTTTCTCAATTTTGACATGCCAAATTCTTATGTAAAATGGAATTCTAAGACGATTTTATCTGGTTCCATTTTTGCATTTGAGCAATTCTTACTATGCAAAATCGCACTTTAAGCTATGTTTTGCATATAAATATAAAAGTCCATTTTTGCATAGCAAGAAGTGCTCAAACCAAAAAGTTGAAGGGGACAAACCACCCTTAAAATTCAATTTTACATAAGAAAACACCCTGCCAAATTCAAATTTATCTATATTTCACTTTTCATTGGACCTACGGCGTACCCTACACTGGTGTTCATCCCTATCTGGAAAGGAAAAGGGTCCGTCAGGACTGCAACAATTACCGCGGTATTACACTGCTCAGCGTGCCAGGCAAGATGCTTGCCCATCTATTGCTGACACGAATCCGCAGTCATCTGCTGAAGCATCAGAGACCTCATCAGTCTGGGTTCACGCCTGGTAAGTCAACAACGGACCATATCTAGCACTTCGTGTCCTGGTGGAACGCCGACGTAAGTTTTGACGGGATGCTTGCAGCCTATGTTGATCTCAAGAAGGCGTTTGACTCAGTGCATCATTAGTCTCTATGGGATCTTCTGTGGCTTCGCGGAATTCCTTTAATGGACAGGGCATGTGGGTGTTCTTAGGCCACTCGACGGCGCAGAAATATTTTTAGTGGATTTATGGCTCTCAATCGGGATCGAACTCGGGTCTTCGAGAACGCCACTCGGTGACGCTAACCACTCTGCTACCGCCTCCCCTAATTAATAAATTAACTGGCTGCTGGCCTGCCACCGCCAGCAGGGTGGGAGAGTTTTGCGGTCTATTACTCGTTATTATACATCGTAGAGATTATTGCGAGCTGTTATATACACGTGTCATTATTTAGGTCAGTGTAGCACCAAGTGTAGTTATTTAGGGCAGTGTAGCACCGCGTGTCATCTTAGATAAGGATGATTTAAAGGAATTTAGGTACGTGGCAGTGCAGCCAGTGACGGGGAAACATTCTTGCCGCGGCCACCCAGTAAGACCACCCAGACCTTTAGTACAGGGCTGCGAGGACCCTTTGAGGAGCCCTATGAGCCCTGGTGATATCCTATGATGCTATCACAGTTGTGGTAGCTGACCTATCTTCTTCAGGAAGGCACAGGTGAGGCAGATGACGGCGTTTTGTCATGATAAGGCAGTAGGGCGCCGGGCAGGGCAGGCCGAGGGAGGCTTGCTGGATACGGTAGTAAGGTCAGGTAGTATCTAGGTGGTGGGAGAGCGGGTGATAGCTTGAGATACCACCTCCGTTGCTGGGTCTGGGCCCTGGGGGGAACTGGCAGAGTGGCGGCCCTCTCGCGGATGTATGCACAAAAATGGGACGACTAGTCCCCTTTTCCAGTCAGGAGGAATGGTACCTGATTGCCACACAGCAGTCAGGACAGCATGCAACCCACGGATCATGGCCTCACCCCAGTTATGAGGAGCTCCGCACTGATATTACAAACACCAACTGCCTTTCCATCCCCTCAACTTTGCTACAGCCTCTCTGACTTCGTCAGGAGAGGGTGCGGATTTTTCAATGTGAGGATCGCCATCCACTGCCCGTAATCCAGTGGTGTGAAGCTGCCCAATTGGAGGGTCCACCGTGAATTACAGCCCAAAATACTCAGCCCAACGAGCTATCTGCTCATCCATGTCCGACACAAGGCACCCATCTGCTGCTCGGATAGCACTCGCCCGAGATGGAAACTTGGAACGGAGCTTCTTCAGGGCTCAGTTGGCGGGTCGGAGGTCATTAGCTTTCAAATGGCCCTCGACATCCTCAGCGAGACTCCTGACATACATCTCCTTGTCTCTCCCCAGGAGGGTTCTAGTCCTGAGTGACAGCCCTGTGCTAGTCCTGGTTCCCAGCAAGCCTGGCAGCGCGACTCCTCGATATTCTCCAGTGTCTCTGTCGAGTATGGCAGTGCTTATCACATAAGGTCTATGCATTCTACACAACATCATAATCGAAGAACAGGGTGTTAAGTTAATTGGTGATGTGATAGAAAAGACTGACAACTCTCGGCTAATACATGGGGGTAAAAGCCAGTCAAATATTGCTAAACATGTGAGAGATAACATGTTTCCTGTGAGAGAAACATGTGCCAAAACATGTGAGGGAACTGAATAAGAGCGCAGAAAAGTTGGGTGGCTGCCGCTGCATGGATGGCTTTACGGTCATGCACCCATGCAAATGCAGACGTGCGGGGCACCGATTACTCACATGATAGTTACTGCAAGCGAGAGCCATTGTAAATATAGCAAAGAGTACCAAAGAAGATCGACCGTATCAGGAAAATATCGTAAAGCAAGGCATAACAGCAAGCAATGACAAAGGAATGCTGTAGTCATCAAGGATGACCTGTCATCAGAGAAGCATATTAAATATTGTCTATAATGATACTTATAGAATGATGACGAACCTAAGGGTAGCTTTTCATTTCATGGATAATGATATGATTAATAGAATACACCCAATCGCCAACTTATGACCTATGCGACTTATGACCAGAAAAACAACAACAACAAAATATATATATACAGTACCCTCCCGAGTTTCACGTTATCCGAGTTTTGTGATTCTCGAGTTTCGAGTCCCAAATTCTTACCATCCAGACTTTCGCGCATTATCTCCCCGAGTTTCGCGCTGCTTCATACACGTACGGGACACGTTTTCATACCGTTAGCGTCACGCGCGCTGCCTTAGACCAGGTTGCCAGACCTGCCTCTCGAATACCCATATTTTACGGCTTATAAGACGCTGCATCTAGGAAGACGCACCGTGATTTTGTAAAGAAATTTTTAAGAAAAATCATTATAAATGAACAGATTTTCTACCGGTAGGCGATAGTAAAATTACCAATTTTCTTGGTTGCCTTCTTCTTGTGACCTCTACCGCTTAGTATCGCTTCGTAGGTCCTCTCCTCTCCTCTTCCTCCTCCTCCTCTCCTATAGTGTTGGCCGAAGCCACAACCCCAGGAGGCGGGTCACAAATCCCCGGCTAACACCCAGTACCCATTCACTGCTGGGTGGACAGGAGCTGGGTGTTTTTAAGGAAACAGCCCATCTATTTCCGCTCCGCCCGGGCATCAAACCTGGGACTTCTTGGTTGTGAGCCGAGCGTGCTACCCCTACACTACGGAGTACCCAAAGAGTTGCCCCGGCAGGATTCGACCTCGGGACATTGAGCTCACCACTCCAAGATGCTAACCACTCAACCACCGCCTCTCCCAGCGGTGGTCCGAAGTGTCTTTCCTTTGCTCTGTTCCCATGTTCTTTGGCGTATCCTACAACTTTTAGCTTGTATGTGATAGTATTATAAATCATTTTGATGAACTCGCCATGGGTGATAATTTCCAGGGCTGAAAAGAGCTTGTGATACGTGGGACAGCCTGGTGGTAAATGATACATCAGCTCTAGCAGACGAAAGATGACACTGTTGGCGGCAGTCTGCCAAGGCTCAGAGCCGGAACGGCTCCTGCCAGCACCGTAGTAAACATCACAGCATGAGGACAGATTAGTTGATTTGAATGTCTTATGGTATTCGAAATACTTGTAACAGGTAAGTACTGAGATACTGAGTACTGAGGAGGTACTACACAATTTGTCTTGGAAGACACATTAGTATTTTTCAGGTTATTTTTTTGGGGAAAAAGTGCATCTTATAAGCCGTAAAATACGGTACACTTCGCATCAGAATAAATAAGCATTTTTTCAGTGTTTTCAATACCCCGAGTTTCGCGATCGTTGAGTTTAGCGCTATGCCTTCGGAAGAAAGTAAGCGTGAAACTCGGGAGGGTACTGTACAGTAGTACCTCGCATATTCGGACTAATTGGGCCAAGGAGTGGTTCGAGTAATGCAAGGATCCGAATAATGCAGGGATTTATATACCCTCCCCCCCAAAGATAAATAATAACTGAAAAAAATTACCTCAAAAAGCCACAAACTCCGGACCACAAAAGCTTGCCATTGTCCGAACACAGACCGGGTACAGAGGTGTTTGCCACAAGACAATAGGAGCGTGACTTAAGTTATAATGGCCCAGATCCAGCAACGGAGGTGGTTTCTCCAGCTACCACCCGCTCTCCCACCACCTAGATGCTACCTTCCCTTACTACGTATCCAGCAAGCCTTCCTTGGTAGGTAGTAAACGGGTAGGAAGGCACTGACTGGCTGGGGCAAGTCATGACATCATCAGTCACCAGCCAATGACGAACTGTTTTTAAAACTAATCGACCAATCACAAGCCAACAAGACTTATTTGCAGACAAGAATGGGATGCCAGGCATGAGACCGTCTTCTATCGCTGCTCGTCATCTCAACAGAATTTTCTCGTTTTTATTTTGGAATGCTTGGGTTTTAAGGTGTTTTAATGTATCAGATAGTAAGATATATAATGAAGGAGCCTGTGTTGCAAGTTATTTAGTGGTAGAAGGTGTGTATGTGGGTTAAAATAATTAATATTAGTGTTACAGGGTGGCCACAGCAAGAATGTTTCCCTGTCACTCACTGCCCCGTCACCTCAACACCATTAAATCACCCTTATTTAAGGTGACACGCGGTTCTACACTGATCTAAATAATGACACATGTATATAACAGATCACCATAATCACTACGATGTATAATAACGAGTAATAAGACGTAAACCCTGCCCACCTTGCTGGCGAGCGGCCTGCTCCGCCCTGCCTACCTCTCACTACAACACTATGTCATCCACCTCACCTGTGCCTTCCTCAAGAAGACAGGTCAGCTACCACGCCTGTGATAACATCATAGGATATCACCAGGGATCATAGGGTTCCTCAAGGGGTCCTTGCAGCCCTACAAACAACACCAAGGAGAAGATTCCCGCTGCCACTGCCAGATGTAGAACTCAAAGACCTTGCTTGCATTTTCATCTCTGTACTCATATACTGTATATGAATAATAGCCATTCAAATTTTGTTTTCTTCTTCTTTTGTTATATTGGAGCCTATAGCACCTGTAGGCTTATGGAGAGTCTTGATGTTGGTCGATCTCACCCATTAGTGGTGCAGGCTGGATTTTTATAGTGGCACCTTTGGTCTTAGGTGAAGATCCCGTTTTCTATGATGTTCGGATCTTCAGTCAGGATCATGCAGCCCCTAGAGTTTCTCCGTCACACTCGCAATCGAAGACCAGCTAATTGCAGCATGCGGGGTTTTTTCAGCCACTCGACGATGGATTTGACAGTTGCTACTTGGTGGGACTTGAACTCGGGAACTTCTCCCCTACCAGGCTCCTGAAAGAGTTGCCCCCGGCAGGATTCGAACTCGGAACATTGAGTTCACCACTCCAAGACGCTAACCACTCGGCCACCGCCTCTCCGATAATAACCGCTCCCCTCCTCAAATATGATTATATGTCTACATTCACCTAGATATATGATATTTCATAGCATACCAAGCAGTAATGAGCACGCCTGAAGACTTACTACCTCTGCTAATACCAGTCCCAAGCAGTCGTGGGCGAGCGTGCAGTAGGGATGTGCACCGGTATCTGGTATACCGAAATACCGGTATTTTAACACCAGTATTAACGGTATTTCTATTTTCCGGTATACCGGTATCGGTATTAGTATTGCATCGATATACCGGTATCGGTATATTATTTGGTCGGTATTGGATTTCGGTATTGTTTTTCTCTTTTCTCTTTTTTTTTCTCGAAACAGACTCCTGACTAGTACCAAAGACATTCTACAACAAGATACCTCACTCCGAGGTGCCCTGTGGTGCGCGTGAAATCGACCTCGGCCGTGCGGCAGGAGTTAACCAGTCTGCTGGCCCATTCACTTGCTGCATATGACTATCAATGAAAATCATATAGACTATGGTTTATCAGTATATATGATATACTATTATCTTCGTAAATGTTTGTTCTATAATATTATCAAATAAAAAACAGTAAAACACGCTATAGAAATGCCATTATGAGACTGAAAAAATATGCATTCACTTCAACTCTTCGCCATTTAAAACTTTGCGAGTCAACATTTACCATGAAACACATCAATAGAAGCGCAATTTTATTAGCTTTCCATTGATATATTTCGTTTTCTGAAAAATGAATTAGAACCATGCATACATTACCGTTAACTAAATAAATAAAATCATCAATCGGGTAATTTCCCGATTGATGATGTTATTTATTTAGTTAACGCTAATGTATGCGTGGTGCTAATTCATTTATCAGAAAACGAAATATATAAGAGAATAAATAACATCATCAATCGGGAAAATTACCTGATTGATGATGTTATTTATTTAGTTAACGGTAATGTATGCATGGTTGTAATTCATTTATCAGAAAACGAAATATATCATTGGAAAGCTAATAAAATTGCGCTTCTATTGATATGTTTCATGGTAAATGTTGACTCGCAAAGTTTTAAATGGCGAAGAGTTGAAGTGAATATTCTTTGGTCATATGCAGCAAGTGAATGAGCCAGCAGACTGGTTTAACACCTGCCGCCCGGCGGCGCCACCATCAGTGCAGAACAGAAGTAGCATTGGAGGGACCGCGAGTAAGGTACCTTGTTGTAGAGTGTCTTTGCTATTACCAAGACCAAGAACGAGACTAGTGACTACTCCGACTGCCGAGACACGTATGGTAGCGTAACACTCATTGACTCAGAGCCTCAGAATCTGAGGCGCGTGTTATCATTGGCCGATTGCAGCTCAGCTGACAAGGCCGCTCTGTGAAACCTCCCTCCCTCCCTCTACCGCTGAGGGCAGACCATCACAGAAAACGGATAATTACATATCACACAGGCGTCACTATACAAATCTAGCCTAGATCAAATTTTCATTATTGTTATTATTATTATTATTATTATTATTATTATTATTATTCGTCTACTATTATTATGGTTAATAATGGCATCATCATTTTCATTATTGTTATTATTATCATCCAAATTATTATTATTATTATATTATTAATATAATTTTTTTTTATTCTACTTTATATATATATATATATATATATATATATATATATATATATATATATATATATATATATATATATATATAGTAGAAAAAGAATTTTGGTAACTCATATATCTCTCTTTCACGGAGAGAGAGAGAGAGAGAGAGAGAGAGAGAGAGAGAGAGAGAGAGAGAGAGAGAGAGCGGTTGGCGCGGCGATTTATTTAGTTAACGCTAATGTTTGCATGGCACTACTGTATGTATCAGAAAACGAAATATATCAATGGAAAACTAATAAATTATGCTTCTATAGATATCTCCCATCTTATAAGTTGTCCCACAAAGTTTTACATGACGACGTGTTTAAGTGAATTGTAAGTTCATGCATATTTCTTCAGAGTCTCATAATGACCTTTATTTAATGTGTTTTACTGTGTTTTATGTGATAATCTTATAGAACAAACATTTCCGAAGATAACAGTATATCCTTTATACATGTATAACATGATATACTGCGGGGTCATGCCTTGAGAACTTCCGCGGGTCTTGGGTGAACAGAGAGGCCCTGGCACTAATATGGCGCCCAGTAGCGTTTAACATATAGGGCCTATGAATGGCGGTACCCTCTTATTACAGAGACCCTTAAGCTCCCTTCACACATTCCATAATCGAACCACGATAGCGCCACAAATTTGATTATTGACGCTATCGTGAAATTTAACCACGAAAAACGCAAACCACGATAGCCTCACAACAATGTCACGCTGCCTGTACGTATGTGTCATGACGGTCGTAAGATGGTCACGATGGAGTCATGACAGCTGTAAGACTATGTCACGAATGGAAAATAAACGGTCATTTTGTCGTCACGATAGAGCTACGATAACCACGATAGTGCCATGACGGTGCCATGAACGTATCACGATAGCGTCAAGAGCTAGCCCCACACGTGGGTGGGGGTTGCCATGGTGATGGAGAAGGAAGGGGGACTATAGAGATGAAGGTGGGAGAAACAGGGTTGTGTTGGTGATGGGGAATGGGGGGAAACGGGGGAGGGGGGCTGTAATAAAGAAAGGGGTGTTAGTGTTGGTGGGGAAACGGGGGCGAGGGGTGGAGAAGGCGTGGTGTTGGTGTTGGTGGGGGTGTTACCACGTGCTGATGGGAGTAGTGGGTAGGGAGTCACGGGGGGAGTGTCATCACATGGTGGTGGGAGTAGGGGGAAGGTAGTCGAGGGGGGAGTGTCACCATGTGGTGGTGGGAGTAGGGGGAAGGTAGTCGAAAGGGGAGTGTTATCACGTGGTGGTGGGAATAGGGGGAGTGGAGTCGGGCGTGGGTGGAGGTGAATGAGAAAGGGGGGGAAGGCGGAAGGGGGTGCAAAAAAGGGGGGGAAGGCAGGGATGAAGGAGCGCTTAACGGTTTCTTATCGTCACGATAAACATACGACGATCATGATAGTGTCACAAAGCTGCTACATAGATAACGATAGCGTCACGATAGACTTACGATACCGCTGCGTTGGGTACGAAAATCGGGGAGCTTCCGGACCATGACGGCGCTGCGCACTGCATTGTTGGCGCTTTCGTGGTTCGATTATGGAATGTGTGAAGGGGGCTTAACGTACGCCACATAAAACTTTATTTTAGGGGGGTCTATGCTGTACGGTAGGGGTTACGAATTGTAAAAAAAAGAAATGGCCTACGCCACATAAAACTTTATTTTAGGGGGGTCTATGCTGTACGGTAGAGGTTACAAATTGTAAAAAAAGAGATGGCCAATGCCAGGGGCGGATTAATGCCCTATGCCCTATTAATGCCAGGGCCCTAGGCCGGTGGGAGAGCGGGGCCCTGAATGAAATGTGGGGTAAAATGCTAGTCCTTTCCCGCCCTTATTAGTGTTTCTTTTTCTCCAGACCTTCACAGACCCCTTCAGATACCTCTAAAACGTAATTATAAAGTAGGGGAGAGATGCCCCCTTCAACGCCCCCTCCCCCCTACATTACCCCCGCCCTGGACCCCCCAAAATAAAATTTCTAACCTAACCTCACTACAACCTAACCAATAACCTCCTAACGAGATATAAGGGTGGGAAAGGACTACAATTTTACCAGGTTAGGTTAGGTTAGTAATTTATTTTTTATTTTTTAATCTCCCCCACTTTATTATTACGTTTTAGAGGTATCTGAAGGGATTTGTGAAGGTCTGGAGAAAATAAACCACTAATAAGGGCGGGAAAGGACTCTAGAATTTTACCAAATGTGGTTCAGATTTCATATTAGTTTAATTGAAACTTTTTCCACCCATATTTTACATTATGTTGGCACTAATTTGTGGCATATTATGGTACATGCAATGTAACAGTGTTCAAGCAAATAAGAAATGTCCAGCATTCAGATTTTCATTGAAAACTAATTTTTTCCTCTGTGGTGCGGGGCCCTTGCAGGAGCAGGACCTAGGCCATGGTCTACTCGGTCCCCCCTTAAATCCGCCACTGGCTGACGCCACAGGAAACTTTATTTTAAGGGGGTCTATGCTGTACGGTAGGGGTTAAGAATTGTAAAAAAAAGAAATTGTCGACGCTATAGGAAACTTTATTTTAGGGGGGTCGATGCTGTAGAGGTTAATAATTGTCTGAGAATGACAAGTAAAAACAAACACGAAAAAAGCAAATACCGATACTGGTAATACCGGTATTTTGGCATGGTATCGGTATACCGGTATCGTAACTGATACCGGTGTGAGGACGTACCGGTATTATTCCCGTAAACCGGTATCGGCAATATCGGTATTTTCTTGATACCGCACAACCCTAGCGTGCAGGTTTACTACCAAATCTACCACCTACCCGCACTGTGGATGCAAGTTACCACCTCCAAGCAGGTGGTAAGTGTTTAGTGGATCCCCCCCCCCCCCATGCAATGCATCCGCGGCACTTCCCTGTATCCGGCATATTTAAAAAAGATGCAATTGATAGAGAAGTGAAAATAATTAGATTTTTTTTTTATATATAATTTAAAATTCCTGCGCATGGTTGTATTTACTCCCGCGGCCGCCGCCGCCGCCAGAGCGCAAACCTAGTCAGTCCACCACTACTTGTTTGGGTAGCAGTCCTGCTTTCTTGCATGTGTCACCTATAAAGCCAGTGAACAACTTATCTATTTATCATGCCGAATGTTTTAAAGCGGAAAAAGGTGGTCCTTACACTTAAAGCAGAAGGTGGAGATAATGGAGGTGTGGAGAAGGGTCTGACATGGAAAAAGTATTGTACACAAACACCACAGTATGCCAAACTTTTTAGACTAAAGCTGATTTAGCAAGAGATGAGATGTGAAATTTCCAGTTGTGGTTTTTTGTAAAGGATAGGCCAAATAATATTCATTGTAGAAGAGGTAGACAGTTGAGTGTTATTGAAGAAAGTTGATAGATAGATTGATTGATAGTTGAAGATAGTTGTCTGGAAGGTTATGTCGAGTAGATTGGTGATAAAATTGAGTTTTTTAGGCAATGAACAAAACAAGAAAATATCAACTTTTGTTTAGCCTCATTCAGAATTTAAGAAAGATAAGAAGTTCACTCTGTGGCATCCTTCTAGGTCATGAAGGATAGCAAAGTTGAAGGCTTGTTCACCAGGTTGGCTTGTGAAAGATGATGGTCAAAGCTGGTGGTGAACATAGAAATCCCCAAGAATGGTAATTTCAACTGAAGGAAAATGAGTTAAGATGTGCTCCACTTTGGAAGTTAAATAGTCGAAGAACTTACATAGTCTAAAGATTTAGGTGGGAGATATACAACACAGATGAATTTAATAAAAGTAAATTGAAGTCAAAGCCAGGTGGTAGAAAATTCTGAAGATTTAAGACCATTGGCACAAAGTAAGTGATGTCGTTACATACATACAATATGCAACAGCCAGCTTTGATATGAAAGTGCGAAAGAGAAAGTAAGAGGGAACAGAAAAGGGACTGCTGTCAGTATTCACAGACACCTGAGTTTGGGGGAGGAAAAGAAGATGAGGACTAGAGGAGGATAGATGATGTTCCATAGATTGGAAGTTACATCTAAGACCGCAATTGTTGCATAAGTTTGTAAAGAGAAAGTTAGAGGAAGTATCAAGACGCCTCGAATCGTCACCATGAAGTCAGTCTGACCTGGGGACATTTGTGGTCCCCTCCCCAGTTATGGGCTACATGGCAGGGTTGTTAGGAGCCATTATTGAATGTAATTTTGGAGTGAAGATAGTGTAGAAGTGTAAGGTTAGTAGTAAGAGAAGTTGCATTTAGAGGGCAGGCTACAGCTGTTATGTAATTGACACTAAGGGATGCGGTCAGAGAGGACTCAGGAGTTCCCCCACGTAATTACCTCTTCGAGAGTGTTTCACCATGGCGGCAGGTGCCTGATTGCTTACTCCCATTGATTAATTATCATCTCACACCTAGTTGTTTTCTTCAGATGTAGGTTAATGAGTGGTGCCGATGTTGACACCGACGTAATTTCATTTCCTTATCAGCAGTAAACATCACTCAATTATTGACTCCCCTTCCAGGAGGGAATGGCTACATCAACGACTACCCAACGGGCCGCTTCCTGCGGGATGCAAAGCTCTTTGAAATTGGAGCCGGGACAAGTGAAATCCGTCGGCTCGTTATTGGTCGAGCCCTCAATGCAGAGTATAGGTAACCGGTCAGCCTTGACAGCCCTGACAGGTGTGGGAGGAGGAGGAGGAGGACTTCTTCAAATGAACTGATTGTGTTGCTGCTCTGTAGCTTGTGATAATCTTTTAGTATTAGATCTCATTGATTATGTGAATAGGGGCTTATATTAGTGTTTTTTGTATTAGTCTTGAGGGAATTACCATCTCACGTATATCATTAAGGTTGTGTACATTTGGGTAGCAATATAGCTATAGGTTTGCCAAGCCCCTGTGATGGATGCACATTACCTATCCAGTTGTGAACAATTAAAGTGCTGTTAGGTAACCACATTATTATCGTTTTTTATAAGTCATATGCCGAGATTTAGCATTTATTTGTTATTCATGTGTGTTTAGCATAGCATCGTGGCATATAATTAGCAATACAAATATATTTTATGTCCTCCCCTGCTTCTGCTGGCACTGTGATATACAGGAGGCAGCTTTTGCTAAATTTTTCACACATTGACCCAACAAGAACTAATAGAGAGACCTTAGACCATTGTTTCTCTCTTCACTTTCATTAAGCTGATAGTGTGCAGTGGATGTAAATGAGCTAAAGCATCAAATGCGACCAAATAGATAGGAAATATATTTTCATGTATACAGTAAACCCTGCAGCTCAGCAATGATTGGTACTGGAAACGTTTTGCTTTACCCAAAATTGCCGAATCATAGGTTTCGATACAGTACAATAAAGTGTAATTGGTAATTAGGGCAATCCAAGGTGTCATTTTCCCTTTTAACATGTATCTCTTGAAGAATGTATGTAGAACATGTAGAACATGTATCTTTTTTTTCGTGAATGTTATAGTACAGTACTATAGTCAAACCTCGATATAACGGACTAAAGGGGGGGAGGGGGAGTCCGTTATAGCCGATTGTCCGTTATAGCGAGGGTATTTTCCCAAGGGGGGAAAAATATATGAAAAAACCGGAAAAATTGTGAAATAAATGAGAAATAATTACAAACACAACCAGACTGAGTAGCTATGTTGGGAGGTAAACAGTGACTGGCACTACATGCTGAATTTGGTCCGCTCCTACACGTGAAATAAATGAGAAATAATCACAAACACAACCAGACCGTGTAGCTAGTCAAGCTCAAGCTCTAGTGAAAGGTAAACAAATTACTATGAGCCAGATTCAGCCGTGGCTTCCAAAGGTATTGCTTATTATCATGACTAATGCTCATTATTATATATATTATATGGTTGTGAAGTGCAGTTCTATACACGTGTCACTATTTAGGTCAGTGTAGCACTGCGTGTCACCTTAGATAAGGGTGATTTAGGGTGTTGAGGTGACAGGGAGACGTAGCAGCGCCCACGCCATAACACTAATAGTCACTATTTTAAACAATACACACCTTCTACCACTAAATCACTAGCAACACAGGCTCCTTCCTTATAATATTATATCTTAATATGTGATACATCAAAACTCCTTAGAACCCAAGCATTCCAAAGTAAAATGAGAAAATAATACAATTACATTGAGTTGACAATTCGAGCGGCGATAAGCGGTCTAATATGCAACAACAACAACAACAAAAGTCACGCAAATGGAGTCCGTTATATCCGAAGTCCGTTACATCGAGGTCCGTTATATCGAGTTTTGACTGTATATATATATATACAGGGAGGTCCCGAAGATACGAGCAGTTAGGTTCCACCTGGCATAATCGTAAAGCGAAATCTCGTATGACGAAACACATAACTAATGGTAAAATATAGGTTTGGTTCCAGGACCCCATAATTTTTTTTTTTTTTTAAACATGTTTTTCAAGCTAAAATAAACTATAGCAAACACAACAAACACACAGCGTCTATATTACCCACACTGTACTACCTATTCTGTAGAAAAAGCATTCTGAAAGAGAAAATAGCACACAAAATAACATTACTGCACATTAATTAAACATAAAACATGCATAACAAGCAAAAAAAGACGTTGTAATGTAGGGGACGCCGCGTGATACAAGAGAAGGTAGTGTAGCGGTCCCAAGGTTGGGGCCGCACACCTGCTAATTACCCCTAAAGGTCAGGCCGCACTGCGGTCCCAAGGTTGGGGCCGCACACCTGCTAATTACCCCTAAATGTCAGGCCGCGCCATATGCTTAATTACCCTTCAGGTCACGGCCTGCTAGGGGTGACCTCACTGGGGTCAACCAAATCCCCCTTTGTCCAGCCCAGGAGTGGTAGGGCGCACATTTTGAACTTGATAATTTTACTCACCCCAGTTTGAATGTCGTATCATTGGATTTTCGATCTCGTATATTGAAAATAGACCCTAATTTACACATTTCATATCATCGGATTCTCGTATACCGAATGCTCATATAACGGGACCTCCCTGTGTGTATATATATATATATATATATATATATATATATATATATATATATATATATATATATATATATATATATATATATATATATATATACCGTATTTGCCGGCGCATAAGACGCAGTTTTTTCCCAAGAAAGGGAATGCAAAATTCACCCTGCGTCTAATGCGGCCATATTACTAATGCGAGGTCGGGCAGAGAAAGCAGAATGGCCAGTGGTGTATTACTAAGGGGGTCTGGAGTGATCTGTGTTGAGCAGTAGACCACTGAACACAAATTTTTTACTGTGTTACTAATAATATCAACAGT
This sequence comes from Chionoecetes opilio, assembly GCA_016584305.1. Classification (NCBI taxonomy): domain Eukaryota; kingdom Metazoa; phylum Arthropoda; class Malacostraca; order Decapoda; family Majidae; genus Chionoecetes; species Chionoecetes opilio. The sequence continues at coordinate 169,761 of JACEEZ010011263.1, forward strand.
AATGCATAATACCAATAAAAAGTTGCAGTTTAAGATAAAACAAGAGGTTAGGCAAAGAGGTGGCTGTTTCTGCTGCCAAGATGGCCGTCATATGTAAACATCACCCCCCTCCCGCAGTCCCACTGCCGCTCTCCACTGTAAATGGATGGGAGACAGGGTGGGCCGTTATACCACCTCGATCCCTCAATCCTCACCCCTATGGATAAGGGAATTGTAAACTGTAAATGGAATGAGTGCTAGTTAAAGGCTGCAACGGTACCAGTAGATGGGACAGTAGCCTTCCACACATTACACCAAGACCCATCACGGCGCCACAACTTCGCCTGCTTCAAGGCCGAATCACACCATACCATCATGCCTTGACCTGTACCTTTCTGAGGAAGACCAATTAACCCTCGCGACTGTGATAGATTCACAGGTGTAAACAATGGTGAATATCTTCGATCCCGACATCGGTGCCCTGCAACAATAACAAAAAGGTAGATATGGTTACCTTACAGTGCTACCGTAATATCTTGCTAAATTTTTGTTATTGGGCAACAACCGATTTCGAGGCCGAAACTTAGTTTTCCTGAATAGTTTTGGTGTGTTTTGAATTAATCTGTCTCTCGTTTTTGTCGGAAATCAATGTTTGTTTACATGGGGGGGTGGGGGGGTGCCCGAGGGGGGGGGTGCCCGCCCTACCCCTCCAGGCCCGCCCCGCAAACATTGCTAAGGTTCACACTGCCATAGTATTGGTAATTTTCATTTTATCTCTATATCTTCTTACTAAACCAAACCACACCTCTAACCTAACCTAATCTGATTTAACTTAACTTAACTTTCTGGCTGAAATACCGGTAGATTTTGGGTAGTACGTGTAATGCCATTAATATTCGATTGCACCATGGGAAATGGGGCTCAAAATACACAGAATGAAGAAAGATACACGATAATGGAGGTACGATCCTAGGACTTTTGAAAGCCCACTACCGAAATAATACCATTATCTTTACTGCAAATTTTCCACAGAGTCTAAACACATAGCAGAAAAGCAACAAAGGCATACTTACAACATTAAATCTAAGCTAAATGTCATAGGTAGATTATAATATAAGAATATCAATTCATGGAGCATCCTGCAATAAATGATGACCGATTTTGGTTACCCTACACATTCTCTTTACATTTCAACTAGTATAATTTTTCATTCACATTCACTGCACTGTGAATATTGTATTTAGGTACATGCTCAAAATCATTTGTTTTCCCCTACAAAGTTTTTTTTTTTTAATAACTTAATAAATTTACGAAAAGTAAATGTCTTCAAAACACTAATATTTTTTTTCTTCTCAAAATATTTATATAAAATACGGGTGCGTCTTATGCGGAGGTGCGTCTTATGCGCCGGCAAATACGGTATATATAATATATATATATATATATATATATATATATATATATATATATATATATAGGAAAGTCACAGTGACGAAGAGGCTGCTGCCGACGGAGTCTAAATAACTTGTGTGCCCAAAAAAGGCAGGAAGCGTGAGGCAAAATCAGCACAGTGGGTTGTTTGTACGGCTAAGAAGAGGAGGAACTTAGGTCAAGCCTACCAGAGTTACAAAACGAAGACAATGATGCAGGCGAAGACTTTAGGACCTCCCTGTGACGACGGCTGCTTCACTAAGCTGGGTCAAGAGGCTGCCACACAAATCTTCAAATCGTTCTGGGACATAGGCGACTATGACAAGCAGAACCAGCACCTACAATCCCTGATAAAAGAAGTTGCCATCAAGAGGAAGCGGACGATGCGGGAACACAGTCGTAGAAGCAGGACCTATGAGTACTATGTGAAGCTGCGGTACACAGAGACCCGTGTGTGTCGTAGTGCCTTCATGTCCCTTCATGGCATTACCCGGAAGAAGTTACAGATCCTCATGGGCAAGCGGATTTTATCCCCAACAGGAACACCCACCCAGGACCGAAGGGGGCGGACGGGTAACTCCAAAAGTATTGTTGGTCCACCCCTTGGACCACGTTCATGAACATATTGGCAATCTAGTGGTAACTGCAAGCCATTATTCACGGGCCCATAGCCCGCACCGCCGATATTTGGAGACTGGCCTAACAATAACGGAATTGCATGCAAATTATGTCCAGTGGATGGAGACCACTTACACAGGGGAAGGGTGCGTTAGTCCCAGATTTTACAGGACTGTGTTCACGAGGGACTACAACATTGTATTTAGGCCCCCAAAGACAGATCTCTGCAACCGTTGTGAGCTCCTAAAGTCGACCATTGCGCATAAGGAGACGCAGGAAGTTAATGTTGATGCGACATCAAAACCCTGGAGGACCACCAGAAGCTCGCAGAGGAGGTACAGCAGCTGTTATCGTCGGCAGAAAAGGAGAGTCGTGTGGCCCCCCCTGACTCACAGCTCCGGACTATTTGCATTGATCTCCAGCAGACCCTCCCTTGTCCTCGTCTGCATACAGGTGTTGCCTATTATAAGCGGAAGATGTGGATTTACAACTTCTGTGTCTACGACTTAAACAAGAAAAAAGGCAACATGTATGTTTGGCAGGAGATGACGGCAAGGAGGGGCTCTGACGAAATTGGTAGCTGCATCTTGAAGTGGCTTGAATCTGAGCTTACCGACCCTGGCAACCAATTCAAGCGCCTCAGGATATTTTGCGATAATTGTGCCGGTCAAAATAAGAACAGCAACATTGTCGTCATGGCCCTCCGTCTCATTCACGCGCTAACTCTGGACAAGGTGGAGTTGGTGTTCATGGTTCCGGGCCACTCCTTCCTACCGTGTGACAGGGCATTTGGCCATATTGAGAAGAAAATACGCAAATGTCGCCACATCTACTCTCCAACTGATTACCTCAGGATCATCCGAAAGGCAGTTGGGGAGGAGAATAATGTAACTCATGATTTGGCCAAATTTTGACATTTTTATTGGTTTATTTGGTGTTTGGGTACCTTTTTGGTCATTTTTGCAACTTTTTGAAGTGGATATTTTTGCTGAAGTGCACTTAACACTTAAAGGAGCACTTTTAAAATTATTGCTGTATTACCCACTGTTATACCACTGTTTGAATATGCTTTGGTGAAAGTTTCATGAAAATCTATCGAACCGTTTTGAAATGGCACTGTTTTGAAAATCGCCAAACTTTGAAGGCGATTTTCTCAGCTTTTTGAAAATGGCGCTTAGCCCCCTTTCTACACGCGGCGCCTCATATGACCTAAATAGTGCTCTGTTGTGTCAGAAGCTTGTGACTATCCCTGGTATTGCAAGTGAAACCCAATCACGAAGACGATAGTGATCGGGACAATAGTTCCAGAGAATGTGTTTGGTATTGTAGGTCATCTCCAAGCACTCGAAGTAGCCTGTGAACTTGCGAATAGTGTCAGGTTTACAAACCCGTGCGATAAATATATTGATAATATTATTTAAAAGAAAGAAATTCACTTCTGTCATTCTCATTATAATCTCTTGTTTCTTATAACTTCAATATACACTACTACTTGCATTGGTAATGCTGTTTTCAATAGTAAGAAGTGGTAAGGAAAGGTGATGAGTGTTGGTGGTGGAGGAAGGGGATGGGTGTTGGTAGTGGGGGAAGGGGATGGGTGTTGGTGGTGGGGAAAGGGGATGGGTGTTGGGGGTGGGGGAAGGGATGGGTGTTGTTGGTGGGGGAAGGAGATAGAGAAACGGGATGGGTGTTGGTAGTGGGGAAACGGGGATGGGTGTTGGTGGGGAAGGGGATAGGTGTTGATGGTGGGGAAACGAGGATGGGTGTTGGTGGCAGGGCTTAAAAACGGAATCATTTTTCAAACGGTTTGTTCCGATCAGAAACAGTATTATTAACGTTTCGTTTTTCGTTTCTCCTCCAAACATAACGTTCCTGAACTGGTTAGAAATAAATTAAAACCGGTTAGAATGTTATTCTTAAACCATGTATTGAATATGCTATTAGCCCTAATAAATATAATGCCTATACATGACTACATTCTTATATATGGTAATAAAGCCATTCATTTCATGGTGCACAGTATCCAACAAAATCAAACCCTTAGATGTCGTAAGAACTATATTATTATACGGCTTAAATAAGGTAACACATTTACATATACAATACAGGAAGCGTTGTGTAGGAGTATGCCATCTCAGTTGTCGTAAAGTAAAGACATAGGGCCAGCTTGTCACATGTCCTCCAAGGTGAAGGGTGTACTTCGTCACGTAATTGGTACCGGCAAACTGTTTTGAGCCGCAACGGATAACGTCGCATCGCGGTGTAGGTAAAGAAACTAAGACCAAGCACAGACCATGTCTTCACTTTTCCCTTCGCTGGCGCTGATCTCCTCTGTACTTTTCAACCCATTATTGGATAAGATAAAGACATTTTAGTGACTGTGTTACTTTTACTTGTTTATTGACGAATTAACCTTTGTGCGCAATATAAAGAGTGGTTTGTAATCTCACCGGGAGACACAGGCTGGCTGGGCAGAGCAGTGCACTCGCCGTCTAGCAGGCGCACTGGCAAATGCGGGGCGGGGCAGGGCACACTTGTTTTCCTACTTTCGTACTTTCGTATTAATTCAGTCACTTCCCTGGTTTTTGAGAACTAACTATTATTTCCCAACCAAGTTTCACTGATTTTTCTGAAGGAGATACATTGTTGCACAGCACAGACGTGGCATAGTACTCCTTCCAGCATACCAACCTTACCATGACGGGACTACACGAAGGGAAAAGACGAGGAAGGATTCAACGTTACCCTGGGTCCCCGTGTAGCGCTGAGAACTCGTCGTATGGTCCCATCATGGGAAGGGAAAGGTGACATTTAACAATATGGCCCATAATCACTGAAATATTTAGTAATTTTATATATGGCAAAAAATATATTAATTCGTAATATCACCAACCACTAATTAAATAAACCTAATCAATGACTATATGTGGTACTCCAAGGTCTCGAACCTAGGACACTCACACCGAAATTCGGCGCACCAAGCATTAGGCTATGTGGAAATTATCCACCAAACGCTCTCTCATAATTGGTAGAGTGGTGGTTTATTTCCCCCCCCCCTAGTGAGGGAGTTTTTTGTCCGCTCATCATAGGGTGCATATAGGGATGTGTATATATAATTTAAATGTTAATGGGTATTATTTAAGGTAATTTAAGTAAATGATAAATACGGGGATAGAATAATTGAACATTCCCAGTAATATTAAGCATTTGCAACTTAAATAATTAGCACCTTAGTTGTAGCGGCTTCATTGGCTGCCGCCCATTAGATTCTATAGCCACTGAAATTGGTTATACGGGGCCCTCGGTAAGGTGCGGCGATGGGCTGCCGCCCACCGGAGAATCAGTATCATTCCAGCCCTCATGTGATTAACATTTTTTCTCTGATTATTGATAAGAGTTTGTACATACGTTAATTTTGTACATATAGTGTAAAGACAATAGGACTTTGTTAGAATAAACACAGATAACAATCCGCCGGTTCAAGATACTGCGTCTATTAAGCCTGAATAGTTCCTTGACGCCAACCACAACTAACCGCCTCCACCTTCGTCTTTCCCATGGGGGGCCCCTGATCATGCGCTACCACTTCGGATCACAAGAACAGGCAGTATTGATACAAGCCTACGTAATTCAAGCCTACTATCCACCGATAAGTATCCTAGTTAGTTGATTAGCTAGGTATTGTGTGGGGATGAGATAGAACATGGGTTTTGATTAGGTAAACTCACATTAAATATATGTTTGTGATACAAATTTCCACATGGTGCCCCGAGTGAGGAATATTGATGTTCATGCGATTCAAGGTGGTCGTTAAGTGAGGGCGTAATTATGACCCTACCACAATTGCGGGTTATGAGGCTGGAGGCGAGTATTGCGCGGCGTCAAGAATCCCCGCTGTTCAACTACCCCCTCCAGGAAAGTAGATAGCATCAAGGTTACGTAGACTAGTTAGTTGTAATAATTTAAGTGGTGGTTGGTCATAGGTGCCTGGTTATGCGCCTTGTTAGGCCAGCCAACGGTGCTTCCCCGCCTTATAATATAATTAATTATCAACAAACCCAATTATATAATGTACGTAATCTTGCTTTAATATTTTTTTTGAGTTAATTAACAAAATCATGGCGAAGTTAGCTAAACAATTCATTGTCAGCTAAGTTAGCAATGCTCACAAGGATATATAATAATGTGAGGACGCAATTAAGGAAATTTTCCTATTGATATATTAATTTAAAGACAGGTCTACCATTGTTAAATGAGCAATGGAATAAATATGAGATGGTTTACTTTCCAATAGGGAAGTTCAATTAAGACAAGCTGGGGATAAAGAATGATTCACCAATGTGTTATCAATCATAAACACAAATGTCAAAGATATCTCGATAAAGAAATTGAATAGGGGGTTTTACTGGAGGGGTGCTCATATTACATAAACGGGTTTAAAACTTCTTTAACCAAAATTTGCAAGGTATTAAGCAAGAACCCCCCCAGGGAGATCAAAATTATTAATCTAGGGGTTTAATCAGCTATATCACCACCCTTAGAGTTTCAAGATCCCTCTTTGTGGGGGTATTTATCCTGCGCCTTTACGCAAATCAACAGCCTGTAATTAAGATTCAAACTTCTCAGCCTCCAGTAAACCACTTAGACCTACTCAATAATAGACACAATCCCTATATCCAGGGCTATAATATTGAAGTACGAAGAATAAATTGTGTCTTATGTGAGGGGGAACATCCACCCTCCACATGTAAATCTATTCAGATTGTTACACGAGAGTTGAAAGGTTATGACCTTGGAAATTTGCCTAACCTGTTTTCCGTGGTAAACATGCTTCAAATGCATGCCCAAATAAACTGAAAAACTTGTAGGAAATGTAAACAATCTATTCATAACATCGCTCTTTGTCCTAACAGTGATATAACTCAGACCCTACAGTATTTTAAATGGCAGTCACTAATAAGAGTATTCAGCAGCTGTTCCTACTGCCAAATTGAAGGTGTGCCATAATGGTAATTCAGTCCATAGTAAAGACAATGTTTTACAGTGTTGCACAAAGATCCTTCATAAGCAGGGAGATAGTTTGAATTATTACAACTACCCAAAATTTAAATAAGTGAATTTAGCCATATCAGTTTTTTTCTCGCCATAATGAGGCTCAACCTTTGACATAGTTCAACCCCTAGTCCAATTGGGAAGATAAAAATGTGGGGTAGCTGCTGTAGTAGTAAGTATATTGGTATCAGTTTAACTGTTAATGGACTAAAGGACACAGCTGAAATTTCTGAGGGATAATGGTGTTAAACTAGTTAGTAATACCTTCGAGGACGTTGATGGTCCCTTCCAATTAATAATTATATAATAGGAGCTGATTATTTTTGGGCATTACTTAAGAAGGTCATCAAATATATAACGTCTCTATGTTCACCAGTGCTGGTGGTAAGGTAATAATGAGACCCATCCACATACTCACCATGCCGAACAAGAGAGTATTCCTAGTCATGCCCCAAACCCCTATTAATTACAAATTGGAACCACTTTCTTGCCCACACCAATTAGTGAGGTAGTAGAGGAAAGTGGTATTTCCCGTTCACAACGATATATTGCCACTATTGAAAATCCTAATAATAATAATAAGGGGTCGCGAGGAATAATAACCTCAAATTGAACACAGGATTATGGTTTAAAGGCCCTACCTGGCTGAAAGAGTGGGAATATTGATCCTATACAGGTTTCCCCTCAGTCAGACATATCTGTAGATATAATAAGGGAACCTGAATTGTCCCAGATCCTGTGATAGACAAGAAAAGTTTTCCTTACTGAGCAAACTAATTAAGACTACTAATATAGTCTTCCAAACCATTAAAAGGGATAGCTCTGATCCTTTGAAATTTTTGGATCCCGAACAATACAAAAACAGGTATTTCCTGAGGAATATCAGCCCTTGGCCTCTGCCAGCCCCCATAGGAACAAATTGACCAAATTATTAGGTCTGCACCTAGATCATTGAGGGCATAATTAGGTGTCGAGGTCGAAATTTTCAAGCTGATCTTCCAAATACCACCTGCCATCCCATACTAATTCCCAAACGCCATCATCTTTCTAAATTGTTGGTGGAAAAATATCATAGGAAATCATTACATGGGGAATGGCCCACAATATTAGCCGATATCAGGTGTCAATTTTTGGATAAATCATGGTAGACAGGCAGTCAAATATTACCTCAAATCTCTCAAAAAATATAATAGATCTGAGTGTAGACTAGTCTCCTATCTAGGTCCCCCTGAACTTCCCCCTGATAATGAGCTCCTAAACCATTTGAAAGGGCAAAGGTGATGACTATACTGGGATACTATAACATCAGGGGATAACTCTCCCCCCCATCAAGTATATGTCGCATATTCACTGGTACCTCTAACAACCCTCCCCATAATTGGTAGGGTGGTGGGATATTCCCCCCCCCCCCCTAGTGAGGGGGTTATTGTCCGCTCATCATAGGGGTGCATACAGGGATGTGGTATAAAATTTAATTTAAATGTTAATGGGTATTATTTAAGGTAATTTAAGTAAATGATAATACTGGGATAGAAAAATTGAACATTCCCCCTAAAATTAAAACATTTGCAACTTAAATAATTAGCACCTTAGTTGTAAACGGCTTCATTGGCTGCCGCCCATTAGATTTTATAGCCACTGAAATTGGTATACGTGGCTCGGTAAGGTGCGGCGATCGCTGCCGCCCACCGGAGAATCGTATCATTCCAGCCCTCATGTGACTAAATCTTTCTCTGATTATTGATGAAGAGATTTGTACATACTTTTTTTGTACATATAGTTTAAAGACAATAGGAAAGTGTTAGAATCAACACAGATAACAATCCGCCGGTTCAAAATAACTGCGTCTATTAAGCCTGAATAGCTTCCTTGACGCCAACCACAACTAACGCCTCCACCTTCGTCATTCATGGGTGGCCCTGATCATGCGCTACCACTTCGGATCACAAAACAGGCAGTATTGATAAAGCCTACGTAATTCAAAACCCCACTACCACCAAAAAGTATCCTAGTTAGTTGATTAGCTAGGGTATTGTGTCAGGATGAGAAAATGAACATGGGTTTTGATTAGGTAAGACTCACATTAAATATATGTTTGTGATACAAATTTCCACCGGCTATGAAAATTGAAGAATGCCTGCAGATAAAAGATGTATTTACTTAAATAATTTAGCTATTGGAATAAAAATGGATTATTGACCAAATATGCCGTGGAACGAAAAAATAACGTTACATATTAACCGGTTACGGGATTTTTAAATAGCGTTTTTGCTCCAAACAGTAAAAATGATACCGTTTTCGTTTCCGTTTTTGTTCCGAGCATAATTTCGTTCGTTCTGGTTTTGTTTCCTTTTTGTTCCGAGCATAATTTCGTTCGTTCTGGTTTTCGTTTCCGTTCCCTTAAACCGTTTCAATGCCCTGGTTGGTGGTGGGGGAAACGAGGATGGGTGTTGGTGGTGGGGAAACGGGATGGTGTTGGTGGTGGGTGAAGAGGATGGGTTTTGATCACCACATAAACGGTGAATAGATGTTGGTTGGATCTACAGCTGTCACAAATGCCCGACGTTTCTTGTTTACATGTTGCCGCCGTGACATCGTCAGCAAAATTAGTGTCATTGTCTGGCGGGGAAAAGGGGACAAGACGTGTTACCGTGCCTCTCCTGTGTGAAGGAGTGAGGTCAGAAAAAGGGTTAGTATGGCAGCTTGGAGGGGACTTAGCGATGGTGTTTTTTTTGTGGAGACGACGGTGTTTTTGAGTGAAGCGGGGTGTGGTGAGTGGAGGAGAGGGGGTATGAGTGGATTGAAGGGTCTGAGGGGGTTTGCGAGTGTGTTAGAAAGAGAGAGAAGGGTCGAGGGGAGTGCAATAAGGGCCTGCAAATGTGCTTTGTAAGTGAAGTGAACAAATTGAAAAGTGTTGTAAAGAGGCGGATTTTGAGATACGATCTCTTAAAGTGTGGAGGTGGGGGTCCAATGGATTGAGGGGGGGGCCACTGCGAGAGATTACCGGAGGGGAAACAAAGGGTGCGTGCCTGGTGGGAATGGAAAGGGGTTGGTTCCTAGAAAGTCACCGGGGAAATTGGGAGGAAAAGGTTGAGATGGAGGAGCGCCCCCGAAGCAGAGAAAGGTAAAAAAGCCCCTTTTTTGTTGCACGAATTCATTCAGGTTCTCGGGCTGCAAGAAAAAAGAAAAGGGGGTTTAAAGGGTAAAAAGGAAACAACATCCCTATCCGAAGGTAAAATCTTGGGTTAGGGGACAGTCAGGTTAGATACCTAACAAATTTTTTGGACGAGACGGGATGCGTATGAACTTTTGATACCAGAAAGGGGGGATAGGTTATGTTAGTGATAAGATATTTTGAGTGCATGGCCGACCGGGAAAAAGCCCATCGTCTGCTGATCGGGGGGAAAATGAAGTTAGTGTTTTAAAGGGTAGGAATTGCTACGGCAGTTCAAGAAGGCTGTGGTAAGGTTTAGGGACGGGGGGGGGCCCTGTGGGTGGGGTGTCCTTCCCAAAGACCTTTTTTAAAGACTGTGGTACCCAGGGTTTTTTGTCTGAATTGCCGGCTGGCATTTTTGCAAAGCATTGTTTGGGCTTTTTGTGGGCCTTTTGTCGATAACGGGGCCCTCTTTTTCGGGGCAAACCCTCTACCACGAGATGGGGTGAACCCTTTTGGGAAAAGGGGGTTCGATCTTTTCTGAAATCCCTTGAAAAAAAAAGTAGGTGCATTGCAGATTTTTTTTTTTTAAATAAGTACCGGGATTAGGCCTTGGGTGGGGGTAAAAAAAAACTTGACATAGGAGATTTCGGGAAGGCAGGGACCCAAAAGTTTTTCGTAAGAAGAGAGAGATCGGGGAGGAGGTCAGTTAAAGAAAAGGAAAATGGACAAAAAAAGGTTGCTTTAAAATTTTTCTATCAAACTCTAGGAGTATTCTAAAAAAGATAGATTTTTTGAGAGGGAAAAATAGTGTAGAGGATTTGAATAAAAGCATAAAGAAAAAAGGGTTGGGTATGGGAAGGGTATTGATCCCAGGTTTAGAAACCCGGGTATACGTAATATTTTTACAAGGGAAGGTTTGGCAGGCGAGGTTTTTCCACGGGGTTGCGGTTAAGCAAAGGGGGTCATTTCAGGTTGTTTAATTGTTTAAAAACAATGTAGCATGAGTTTTATGGGTAAAGGTTAGGAGGAACGAGAAAAAGGTTTTTTGGGGGTAGTGTTGGCCCCCCAAAATAAAAAGAGAATTTTATCCTTATGCAAGAAATAAGCAAGCCCGGGCAGGTTAATCGTTTTGCGTGGTAGGAATTTTAATCTTAGGAATATAGAGGGATTTTTTAAGGAGCTGACGCGGGAATTTTTAAAAATTTAAGTTTTGGATAACTTTCAAAGGGAAGCAATCAAGGAGCCCACTGAGGGGATAATTTCTAGATTTATTATGATAACAGGGAAGATTTAGTTCAGAGGCGGGGGGGGAGGGCAATTTTGTAACAGCGATCAATGGAAAACAGGTTTTTCTTTTAAAAGGAAAGTAGGAAATAAAAGTGTTAAGCATAGAGTACCTGACTTCAAAAGAACTTTTATGCAGGATTAAATTTGAAGACAAACCTTGGGGGGGAATAAATTTGGGGTTCAGGAGAAGGGGGGGGGGGGTTCGGGGGGGGCGTAGAGTCAGGGGTCAGTGGGTGGGGGATAGGAATAATTTTTGTAAGGAATTTAATTGCAGGCAGAAAAAAATATTCCATTTTGGGGGATAAGATCAAGGGAAAAACGACCCCCAAAAAGGATGACTTTTCGAATTAAACACAAATTAGTGAAAAAGCCTTTTCTAATTAAAACCCCCCGAACTGTAACTGGGCCGGGCGGACCCCCCCGGTCTGTCTTTTTAAAATTCGCGTTTTTTTCAAAAGTAGTGGCGGAAAAAGGATGTTTTTGGTTTAAAGGCTTAAAGGGAGAAAAATACTAATACCGCTAGAATTTTAATTTCCCAATTTTTTTTTTTTGGCCCCTTGGGATTTCTCATATACGAGTGGTTTTTTCATAACATTATTATGTACTAATTTTATAATTCTTTAAAAATTGTTTTTGTGCCTTTTAAAAGAGTACAAAATTTTTTATGAGTTGTTGATTGGCCCTATACGTCAAGGGGCAAAATATATAATATATATATATATATAATATATATATCGGTTTTATAATGTGTATGTATATTTCTTGATCTTACTTTTTTTGAAAAACTCCCGGGGGGTCACCCCAAAGGTATGAAAAAAAAAATCAAAATTTTTTGTCCCAAGGATTCGGTTCCCACGACAGAGAAAAACTGGCCAAAGGGAAAAATTGGGCACAAAAGGGTTTTGTTTGCCCCTTAATTCATGTATGCAGGAAAATTCACTATTGAAACAAAAAAGATTAAGTATGTTAATGTATTTTTTTACAGATTATCCGTTTTTAAATGCTTATATTTCACAATTACCAACTGGAGTCATGAACCAGGGTGTGTGAGGTTTGTGAGACAAAGGAGAGTATAAGGAAAAAAATGAGAGAGTTGGACACAAGAGAATGGGTGAATGAAATGAATGAAAAAGCAAGTTTGAAAATATACAGAAAATGGAGAAAAGAAGAAGGGAGGCCAAGAAGAAATATACAGCAATGACCAAGCTTCAGAAACTACTGTTCAAGTGCAGAACAAATAACCTACAATTAAACGACAGAAGGAGGTTCTGGGGAAAAGAAATAACCTGTGATTTATGTGGGGCGGAAAGGAGGACTTAAAACATTTTCTGTTATGGTGCCCAGCCTACAGTAATGAAAAGAAAGAAAAGTGTGAGGCTACAACAACCTACTTAGAGGAGGAAGAGGATATAGTGGGGAGTATTTGTTCGGAGAGGGGAATGTGGAAGAGCAAAAAAGAACAATCAACAGTTTTTGGATGACCAGAGAAATAAGAAGAAAGAAAAGAAAGAAACTAATAAGATAAAATAAGAGAAAGAAAACTAAGTAAAGACCCAGACAGCAAGAAAAACACGTCAGGAGTGCCGTTTTAAAAAAGGCCTGACTCCCGACCAACAACTGAACTGAACTGAACACACATTATAGCCTAACCTGTAGAAATTATAAATTTATTTATAATAATATTATATTAATATTATAATAAATTTATACCGATGTTATTAACTACAGCAGCTACCCTACATTTATAATTTCCTAATTGGACTAGTGGTGAACAATGTCAAAACTTTGAGCTTCTTTGTTGGCCAGAAAGCCCGAAATGGCTAAGTTCACCTTGTAATTATAATTATAGGTAGTTGTAATAGATCAACTACTCTCCACTAATAAATGATCTTTGTGCACCACTGTCAAACATTTTTTTTTCCACAAGGTGAATTCCCATTGTTTCTCACCTTCAATTCTGCCGTAGGGACAGCGGATGAACTACTCATATTAGTTTACCCCATTTTAAGGGACCGTAGGGTCTGTTCTCACATCACCATTAGGACATAATTAAGGCTATGGATAAATGGATTTTCTAAAATTCTTACAACTACCCAGACTAATAGGACAGGCTTTTTTTGCATGTTTACCACTAAGGCAGGTTAGGCAGTTTCCCAGGTCCTTTAAACCTTTTGTACCTAGTGGAATAATCTGGGTATATATTACAAGTGGAGGGTGGAGTTCTTCCTCGCAGAAAGCAATTTTTTTCGACTTCACTGGTAATAACCCTATATTTAGGAATGGCACCTGTTTTCTTTGAGTAGGTCTTAGGGGGTGGTTTACCGGCTGGTCTAGTTGAAACTTATTACCGGTTTTCTTCCCATCGTAACTTTAGTAGGAGCGGGAAAAACTACCCACCAATGAGGGCTCTTTAAGCTCTAAAGGTGGCTGTTATCGCTGATTACCTTTAGATATAGTTATCTCAATCTCCCTGTGGGGGGGTTCCTGCTCAATACCTTCCCAAATGTTGCACTCTTGTAATAACCCTTCCTTATTTGCTTGACCGTGAAGTAATTACTATTATACCTTGATTTAAGCGGTCTCGCATCCGGGTTGGTAGTTTTCTCCATATCAATAAACTGACCATCAGTTGATTTGTCAAGGTTTATGAGCTTCAATAGCTCTTAGGTGCAATTTAAAGTATTCTGAACTCTTCCAATTCTCTGTGATTGTGAGAAGGGCTCCAGTAGATCCATGAACTTGAGAAAAGATTTTTATTATTTGGTCTTTATCTTCATAATTACTCTAACAATCTTGAGTGCCACTTTTATAATTGGCATTTTCTACTGTTAATTCCTTTACCAGCAGATATGCAGGACCTCTCAACCTGACCCTAACAAATAGGTTAATTTATTGCACCTCTGTTAAATCAGTCCTATCATCATCATCAATCAATTTGAATTTATCCCAGAAAGAATACCAATTTTCCCCTTCAAAATGGGGGAAAATGACAAACTGGTAATTTAAGTTGGGGTAAAGAGACTTGGATGTGGGTTTCCTGGATCCACGCACTAAGTTCTCATATTTTGAATACCGTTCCATGTATTTTGTACATTTTTTTATCATACTTGGTCTCATAATTAATTATTTTTAATCCCAGCTTCTAAGATTGAAAGTAGGCCTCTTCACAATTATCCCATTTAGTGTTTAGCATTAGCAGACCTGTTTTTTAAAACTATTATAGTCAATAGGGATAGTCTCGGTTTGTTTCCTCAACCTTTTTATATATCCGTAAGCCATCCTAATTTAGCCGCTAATGCTTTAGCCCTTCCGCCATGATTTTAATTGAGATTAGATTTTAAATAAAAAAAAAAAAAAAAAAAAAAAAAAAAAAAAAAGTTTGGATACAAATTTACGGTTAGGGTTCCCTAATTTAATTATCTAATTCTAAGGTTTGGGTGTGCCGTTGACTCGGCCTACCAAGGCGCGAAGCCAGGCCTATAACCATGCACCACTTTATTTAATGTAACTAACCTAAACTCGGAAACATTGCTGTTGGCGGATGGTAGGGTTACCAATGCGGGCCTGTGTGCGTGGCTTTTCTGTGACACGGCGGGGAGTCGAGGGGCCAAGTTTAAGGTTGTTTCCCAAAGGGGGCGGGGGGAAAATAAGTGGGGTTTTTATCGCTTTAATCTGACCCGTATCCTCCTAGGGGCGTGGATAGCATCCCACTCCCCTTCTGACACTTATGAAATTTATAAAAATTGGATTTTACAAAAAAAACAACCTCTCCTTGTCCCAGTGCACCCCATCTCGGGAAAGATCTGCCTCGAAAGGCTGTGCGTTGAAAGTATACTGCATAACCTTTCAAATTTCCCCTTTTCAAAGCCCTATTTATAGCCCTCCTTGACCCTATCATAATGGAGTTGGCTTACCAGGTGATGTTAGGAGAGCGGTTGGTCTTCTAGGCTCTATTAAAACAATCCTACCTGGGCTGCCACATTTCTCTTCTATTTTCTTAAATTATATTTTTTATGTTATTTATGATGACCCCTGGGGCTACAATTGTCATTTATATCGTTACCCCCCAGAAAGAGAACTGTAAAGGGCATGAGGCCACTGAAGTACTTCATTTTAGACGTGCGTCTGTGTCAAATGAGCCGCCCACCAGCACCCCCCGCGGTGCCCGGAAAACTTGACCCTTCCACACCTTCCACCGCCAGCGCTGAGGCATAAGCTGTGCCCCACAACGGGCCACCCTGTACATTCCCGCAGATAATCCTCCTCGGGGCACCAAACTGTAGAAATTATAATAATAAAATGTTGTGAACCACCTTGCTATTAACCAAGAACTACCTAGACTGGGAATGATACCCTATTTAGACGCTAAACTAAGGTATAAATCAGCAGGTGGTAGGATGGTTGAATATTTGAAGGCTTGATTATTATTGAGGGAGTGGTGGTAGTCCCCTGTAGGCGCTGGTAATTGTTTGGGAGGTGCACGTAATGGGCGGCGATGGTGGTAGGCCGAGTGGTGGTGCCAAGGGGAACTTTTCACAGTCCCTGGAGCGGCACGTTGTGGTGTTTTTACCCCGTCGTTCCTTGGTGTAACCGATTGATCGGTTATGTTGGCTCACTCATATAATATGTTAAGCGTGGACTACACCTTAGTGGTATAATCAAGAGAGACACTACACCTTGATAGTGTAGAATCTATAGTGCGGTGAATGCTGCCTTGACCGAGAACCTGATCAAGCGGCTGGGCATAGGCTACACGTGTAACGTTCCAATATGTATCTTCCATATACACGTGGAAGTTCATATTTTTTCATCACAACTCTTATATTATGTTAACCCTTTGATTAATTGTGATAGGCTACTAGTGAATACCACCAGAAATTATATTACTATATTTAATGTATCTTAATTTATACCCAATTCTATAATAATATATACATAGGTGGAATTTTTACTCACACTCCCTTTTTGACAGGGGAGGGGTATCCCACCATACCATTCCTCCCGATTAGAGAGCGGTTTTAGTGGATAATTTTCACATAACCATTGCCAAGAATATGTTATTGTTACGAAACCAGGGGGGGGGGGGGGTCCACCACCCTGCACTTCGTCACGACACTTACGGTTCGGGGCAATGGAGGGGTCGGGAAGGACTGAGGGAGACACTTACTTCTGTGCACGGCTTTTATTTACACACTACTCTACTATGTACAAATCACTTGTTTCTCTCACAAGGCACACAGGCCAACACCCACGAGTCACTCTCTCTCAGGGGCGCCGCCCTTGCCCTCACACGGAAAGGGGCGGGACACACGCCAACACCCACGAGTCACTGTCTCTCTCAGGGGCGCCGCCCTTGCCCTCACACGGGAAAGGGGCGGGACACACGCCAACACCCACGAGTCACTCTCTCTCAGGGGCGCCGCCTTGCCCTCACACGGGAAAGGGGCGGGACACACGCCAACACCCACGAGTCACTGTCTCTCTCAGGGGCGCCGCCCTTGCCTGCTCGCCCACGAACACAGGCTCACCCCAGCGCACACAGACTCACCCCACGTTCTTCCGTGTACTATTACACGCCGTCCCCAACACACCCGTCGACTCAACACACTGTGTAGGCGCGCTACACACTGTACAGGGCGCCGCCCTAAGCGCCGTGGACCCTACCCCACATCGCCGCCACTGACTTTCAGGCCACGCCGTGCCCAACAGGGCCACTCTCGTCCCCCTTCGTCAGAAGAGGGAGACGGGTCTTTTCAGGACGAGGTTATGCGGGGCGCAGTGGTCACGGTAAATCCTAGGCGGGAGCGCCTGTCCACCCGCCTTAGCTGTGTTGATCACTACTCCCTCAGTCAGCCTGGCGGTGCCCACGCAGATTCTCCATGATCCTCCCCCACCAATGGGAAGGAGAGACGTGGCGGCTCGCCCCCCTCATCAAACCGCCCCCGGCGGGGGGCCCCCAAAAAGGAAACAAACGAAGGACACGCCCCTTTTTTTGGCTTGAAACCCGCAAACAAGGCCCCCCAACTGCCCCCCTCCTTCGTGGAAATGGCAAACCCTCCCACAATTTCATTTTTCCGCCTCCGGAGTCCTCCGCTCCGGGGGGATCCTCCCGCCTCCGGGAGTCCTCCGCCCCGGGAACCCTCCGCCTCCGGGGGGAACCCCCCCGCCCCGGGGGTTTTTCCACCGCCTCCGGGGGGCCCCCGGGCACTCCGGGTGTTCCCCCAGGGCCCTCCGGGTGTTTCCCCCGCCTCCGGGAAAAAAATTCCCCGCCGCCGGGTGACCCCAACCGCCGCCGGGTGATCCCCCGGGGCCCCCGGGGTGATCCCCCGCCCCCGGGGTGATCCCCCCCCCGGGGTGTTTTCCCACCGCCCCCGGGGTTAAATCCACCGCCCGTTTGGGGGGAACCCATCGCCGCGGGGTGAAACCTACCGGGGGCCCGGTTAAGGCCCCTGAAACTCCTTAATGAAGCACTTGGGGGGGTTTCTCATCCAGCCCCCTTCGCGTTTGCCCCCCCAAACTGCGGGCCTGAACCGGAAAATTTCTGTTTTTCGCAGTTTCCACCAACCCCCAGCGTGGTCGGGCTGCTTTTGGGCGGCAGGGTCGCCCCATCTTGCCTGACGCCCTGATGCTCAGTTCCAAGCCCCCTTCCCCCCTCCCCCTCCCCGTCTCAAAAAGCCCCCCGACCCCACTCCCTGCCCCAAATGTTACAAAAACCAGGGGTTTGGGGGGTCACCCCACCACCCCACTTCGTCCACGCCCACTTCGGCTCGGGGAAATGGAGGGAAGGGGAAAAGGCCCTAAAGGGAAAAACCCACTTTACTTTTTTGTGCACGGTTTTTTATTTTACACACAAACTCTACTAACAAATTTCCCTTCCCAAAAAACATGGGTTTGGCGGGCCCCTTGCCCCGGCCCTTGTGCCCGGGGACGAAATGGGCCCGGGCCCGGCCCGGGCGACGGGTTTTTTCCGGCAAATGGGTTTGAACCCGTTTGTCGGCCCTGAGGGGGGAAAGGGTTAATTCGGGCCAATTATTGTTTTTTTCGTACAGGCCCAAAAAGTCTTCGTTGATCGGCCCAAGGATAAAAATTTTAAATTGGTGTGACATAAATGGCGGGGCCGAAGGACTTAAGTAGGGTGAAAACCCGGTTTAAGGAAAATTTTTTTTGTTTTATTGGGTGGCTGAACCCGAAAGCCAGGCAGTCACTTTTTTGGCCACTCGCCCCCCGTTGTCTCGGCCCCCCCAATTTTCCCCAAAATTTTTTCCCAGTGGAAGGGGAACGGCCGCGGCGCTACATTTATTTGCTTTCAAAAGCCCCCCAAGGCTGAGGTTTCGTTTTCATCTACTCCAAAAAGATTTAAAAAAGGTCGTAGGAAAGGGTGAAAAACCTTTTAGAGAGGATAAATGCCAATACCCGACAAAAAGACAAGAGTTTTAAACAAAAAGCCTCGGGCCTAGGGGCAAAGGGAAACGGGCTGTTTATTTTTTGGGTTTTCATTTTAAATTAGTACTGGAAAAATTCTACCCTTTTTCCCGGGCCCTTTTTATTGGGTTTTTTTTTTCCTCCGGGCCCTTTAAAACCAGTTTCCCAGATCCTCTAACCGTTAATATAAAGTGGGGTGAGGCCCCCTTAAACCCCCCCTTCCCCCCAAAATGCCCCCATCCTTGTCCCCAAAATAATATTACAAATTCAAACCTCACTAAAACAAACCAAAACCCTTACCAAAAACCCCTCCTAGCGGCCCTTAAATTTGGCGGGAAAACTAGAATTTTTACCCAGGTTAGGTTAAAATATTTGAGGAAAGGTTAGTAATACATTTTTTGGGGTCCTTCTGGGAAAGGCTATTAGTGAGGTTGGGCCCCTTGGTTATAATGGGGGTTTTAAGGCTAGGTTATTTTGGGAGGTGAATGCAAAATTTACCCTGGTATAATTTTTTTTGGGGTTCAGGGGAGTCGTTTAGGGGGGAGGGAAGGGGGGGAAGGGGCCCGCTTCCCCCCCCACTTTATAATTAAAGTGGAGAGTGAAAAATTACGGGTTTTAATTGTACGTGGGAAGATGTTTACTTGGTGAAATTTGGGGGTTTTACTGTTGCGTTTTAAAAACCCTTCAAACCCCGAGTTTTTTCCCTCCTCAGTTTTTAGAAACCCGGAAAATTTTTTTTGCATTTTTCCCCACCTATAAACCCCAAAGGGAAATTTTATATTAAAACAGGGGTTTTTTTGGGGGGGGCCCAAAACCCCCCTCCTTCCCCTCCCAGGTTTAAAAGGAAAGTACATTTCCCCACTAGGTTTTTTCCCAGTGGGGGGGTGGGGTCGAAAGGGCGCAGCCCCCCATTTTTTTTCAGGAAAATTTTTGGTCAATAGAGGTTATTGGGGACTAAAATGCAGTTTTAAATGGTAATTGTTATGAAAGGGTGGGGTGTGGGCCCTTTTGGGAACACAGTCGGCCCTAATAAAATTTCCCGGGGTGATATTTAAAAGGGGCTTGGTCTGGATTCAAATATTTTTCCCTTTTCAACTGTTTCTATGGTAGGAACGAGTGTGGAAATTTAAAATGAAATGTGAAACAAATTTTTTTCCCTTTGAATAGGTTTTGTTTTTGGGGCCCAAAACTATTTTGGTTTTTGTTTTTAAAGGGGGGGGCAAATTGGTTTTTAGTTAAGTATTAAAAGGTTTTTTATGGAATTTTTTTTATACTTTTTACAAAAGGGGTGTTTTTTTTTTCCGTCAAACGTCCCAAAAAGGGGGTATTTTTTTAAAAAGTCACAACTTTTAACTGTCATCCCCATTTAAAAAAGCAACACCCGCCCCGGTTTTTAACTGCAGTTTTATACATTTTCAAGGCCAAAGTAGTTTTTTCATTCCCCTTTAAAATTGTAAATTTTACATTAGCAGCATTTTTTTAAGATAAATTTTTGGGACTTTTCCCCCTTAAATTAAAATATGTTGGGTTAAAAAAGTTCTTTTTCCTATTTTATTATATGTTTAAAATTTCCTAATATGTTAAGAAAGAGGTTTTTTTTTAAAAATTGTTTGGAAAAAGCCTCATTTTTCAGTTTCTCCCATTTTTCTCTTTCTTCCCGGTTTTGGCTAGCAACCAATGTCCGGTTATTTTGTGGCTATTATTTTTTTCACAATCTGTGCCTGTCCCCATTCTGGGAAAAATGCCTTGCGTATGGGTTTTTGGGAAAAGTGTAAATTTTAGTTTTTTTTTTTGCGACCCCCGAAAATGCCCAAAAAGGGGTTTAAAACAAAGATAAATGTCGTAAATGCCCAAAATTTTGGATTTCCTTAAAAGGGGTTAAATAAAAAAAAATTTTTTTCTCAATTTCACGGATTTTTTTACAATGCCAAAATGTTTAAAATTTATAAAAAATTTTTTTGACATTTTTTCATCCCTTATGATTTTCACCAAAATTCTTTGTATTGTTTTCCCCATCTATTTTAAAATTTTGGGCTTTGAAATTTTGGTTCCCGTGGCGTAAAACCCCCGAAAATTGAAAAGGGGGGGGGGGGGGAATTTTTATATATTATTTTATCAAATAAAATAAATTTTTATTAAAATTTTATCTATAATTTTTTTTAAATATTAAATTTTTATATATAAATAATTTATTTTTTTTTAAAAAATGAAAAACCCAAAAAAAAAATATAAAAAAAATAATAAAAAAATAAAAAAAAAAAAAAAATTTTGAAAAAAACGAGAAAAAAAACAAAAAATAGAAACCCCCCCCCAAAAAAACAATTTTATATTTTTTTTTTAAATAATTCTAATTTGTTTTTATCTATATCTTTTATCTATCTTCCTTTTTCTATATTACTTTTAAAATATAAATTTATATTATATAATTATTTAATATTTAAATTTTATAATATATTTTATTTATCTATATATATATATTTTATATATATATTATATAAAATTTTATAATATTTGGGGCTACCCAAATTTTTTTTGGTTAATTTTTTTTCCTTTTTAAAGGGGGGGGGGGGGCCATGGGGCCCCAAAGGCCCCCCCCGGGACGCCCTGATTTTGGTCCTAAAATTGTTTGTTGGTTTAATTTTAGTGTTTTCAGGTTGAACCCCTCTCCCTTTTTTTGGAAAATTTTGGCCGTAAAAACAAAAGACAAACTGCAAAGAAATTATTTAAACTTATGACGTGCCAAACGGATCTGAAAATCTAAACTTAGTTTTTTTTTTTCAAGCACTTTTTTCAAACCCTTTTTGGTGTGCATTATCTCCTCCCCTTACCTTGCTTCCCGGGTTGGCTTTCGCAAACCCTTTTCCCGGTTTTGGGTTGGGGGCTATTTTTTTTAACAACTCTGTCCCTGATCTCAAATTTTAGGTAAGATGCATTGCCCTTGGTTTTTGGTAGAGTGTAAAATTTTTGTTTAGGACCCCCCCAAAGTGCAGAAAAGGTGGGTTTTAAAAAAAAGATAAATGGTTTGTTAAAAGACCAAAAATTTAGGGTACTATAAAATTAAATAAATAACAAATTTCCCCTCTCAATTTTACAGGATTTTGTACAAGCCCAAATTATTTTTAAGTTTAAACATTTAAAAAGTTTGGCCCTCTTTTTTATCCTTTGATTTGCACCACCCTTTTTGTATTGTGGTCATCTATTATATTGGGCTTTTTATTGTGGGGCAGTGGGGGTACCCAGAAAATTGAAGGGGGGGGGGGGGAATTATTTTAATTTTAATAATTTTAAAATAATATATTTATAAATATAAAATATATAATATTATATATATATTTATATTTTATATATAAATTTTATTTTATATTAAAAATTAAAAATCCAAAATTTTTAAAAAAAAATGAAAAACAAAATTAAAATTTTAAAAATTAAATAAAAAAAAAAAAATAAAAAAAAAAAGTATAAAAATCAAAAAAAAAAAATCAAAAAAATAGAAAACCCCCCAAAAAAACAAAAATTTTTTTTTTAAATAAAAATCTATTTTTTTAGCTTTTAAAAATTTTCTACATCTATAATAATTTTTTTAATTTTGAAGATTTTTTTAATTTTTTTTTTATTAATTTTTATATTTATATATATATATTAAAATATTTATATATTTTATATTTATATTTTTTTATATTATTTTTTATTATAAAAATTATAAAATTTTTTTTAAAAAAAAATTTTATTTATAATTTAAAAATAATTTATTTTAAAAAAAATATTTTTTATATATTTTTTTTTATTATAATTTTATAAATTATATATTTTTATTATATTTTAAAATATATATATATAAATATATATATATATATTATTTATATAAAAATATTTATAAATTTTTATTTTATAAAAATAATATATTTTTAAAAAATATTAAAAATCTTATAATTTTTATTAATTAATAAAATTTTATATATAAAAAATATAAATTTAATAAAATTTTTTTATTTAATAAAATAATATATAAATTTATATAAAATTTTAAAAATTATTATAATTATTAATATAAATTATAATTTTTTATAAATTTTTTATTTTTAATAAAACATTTGTAAATTATAATTTTAAAAATTTTTTTAATATAAATTATTATAATTTAATTTTTTATATATATAATTTTTATCAATTATATAATTTTTATATAATTATTATTTATATATAATTTTTAATTTTTTAAAAATTTTATTTATCTTATATATAAAAATACTTTTTTTTATAATTTTTAAAATTTTTTTTTATATTTTTTAATATATTTTAATATATATTTTTTTTATTTTTAATTTTTTAAAATATAATTTATATATATATATTAAAAATTTATTTTTATAATATTTGTTTTTAAAAGGGGGGGGGTTATTTTAATTTTTATATTTATTTAATTAATTTACTATTATATAAATTAATTTTATTAATTTATTATAAAAATAAATATTAAAATTTTTTAAATTTTTTTATAAAAAACTAATTTTTTTTTTTTTTCCCTGTGTAAAGGGTGGGGGGGCCCCATGGGAGGGTCCCCCCCCGGTCACCCCGATTTTTGGTATCTTTAAAAGCAGGTGCAATTTGGGGGGTTGCAGGTTTTAAACCATTTTCCCCCCTTTTTGGGAAAATTATTTTCCGATTGGCATTTTGAAAATCTGCAAGGGTTTGGTTTAAACCCTTTTTTCATCATTTGGAGCTTTTTTTAAATCCCAACCTTTTTTTAAATTTTTAAAAAACCCTTTTGGTAAACCTTTTGGTTTTGGGTTGAGAAACCCCAACATGGGAAAGCTGGGAAAATTTCCTTTTTTTCCCGGGTTTTGTTTTTTTTTTAATGCAAAAGAAAGTAACACAATGGCCTGGCAAAGGGCCGTCCCATTCTTTCCCTGAACCCAAGTTTTTTTAAATTCCTTATTATATTTTATTTTTTTAAAAACCCTTGGCCGTATGGGGGTTTTCCCCCTTGGAGGGGAAAACCTGGGGGGAAAATTTTTTAAACTTTGGTTTCCCTTCCCCTTACCCCAAGGTTCTTTTAAAGAATTGGTTAAAACTTTTAAGGCCCCTTTTTCCTTCCTTCCTTTTGGTTTTTTTGGGAGAAATTTTTCCCTTGGGGGTTTTTTGGGGAAAAATTACGGTCGAAAGGGGGTTTATCAACTCGGGTTTTAAAAAAAACCCCGTTTTTTTGACCCTTTCCCCAAATTCCCCACTTTCCCCCATAATATATAAGGTAAAAAATATTTTTGGAAATGGTAATAAAGGGCCCTTTTTGTTTATATTATGTTTATGGGTAAATTAAATATTATAAAATTTTTGTTTTTTTTAAAATTTTTTATAAATTTTTACTGGGGAAAATGTATTATTTAATTATTATTATGGGTTTTTTTCCCCCCCCCAAAAAAAAAAAAAAAAAAAAACCCAAAAAAAAAAAAAACCCCCCTTTTTATATATATAATTTTCCATGTTTTTAAATACTTAAATTTATAAACTGGGTTCCCCAAAAGCCTCCCAATAAATTTGTAAATTATATATAAATAAAAATTATATATGTATTATAAAAATTTTTAAATTTATTATATGTATTATTCTATTTATTTTAATTTATATATTATTTATATATGGGTTTAATTTATATTTATAAGTTATTAATATTTTTATAAATTTTATTTTTATGTATATATCCCTAAAAATTTAATTTAATATAAAAAAATACGTATAAAAATACTTTTAATTACTATTATAAACATATATTTTTTAATTTTAATTATTTTCTATATATTTTATATCTATATTCTTTTTATATTCTATTAAATATATGTATTTATTAAAATTTTTATATTATTAATTATACATTAAAATATTTTATATAAATATATTTTTTATATATATTATTTAATTATTTTAAAAAATAATACTTTTTTCTTTTTATTTTTAAATTTTTATTTTCTTTTTATAAATTTTAAAATTTATCGGAATTTTTTTACTTTTTTAACAATACTATTATATTTTATTACAAATTATATTTTATCTAAATTGTTTTTTCATTAAAAATTTTAATATAAATTTTTGTTTTAAACCCCCATTGTATTTAAAAATTTTTAAATTATATTAATTAAAATAACTTAACCCAATAAAATTATTTCCCTTAATTTAATATATGTAATTTATTTTTATTTTTGTTTCAATTTAAAAATTTTTTCCCCTTTGTCTACTTTTTAAATTTTTAAACCCCTTTAACCTGGAAGGGTTTTCCCTTTAAAATTTTTTAAATTTTAAAAGGGGGAAGGTTTTTTTCAGGCCCCATTTTGCTTTTCCCTGGCCCGGGTTTGTTTTCCACTTTGGGTTGTTGCTGAAATGCCCTCCCACGGAAAAAAAGGGCAAGATTCCCGGCCGGAAACTAAAGATGGGTTATTTTAAATAAAAAAGTTTTAAAATTTTTAAAAAATTAAATTTTTTTTTCCTAAAAAATTGTCCCTTACCTTTTTATTTTCCTTTGGGTTTTAAATTTTGGAACCCCCTTCCTTGGAAAGGGTTTTTATTTTCAAATTTTTGGGTTTTAATTTTTGAAAAACGGTTTAAACCGCCCATAGCTGGCCCCGGGCCCCATTTTATTAACGGGCTTTTCGCCTAAGTGCGAGTCCCTCCACCCGGGGAAAAATTAAAGGCCTCTACCCAGGGAAAATTTTAAAAAATTCCCGCTTTTTTTTAAAACCCAAGAATTTTAAACCCCGTCCCAAAATATTTAAACCCAAAACCCCTTTGGGGGCATATTCAAAACCAAGGCCTTCTTAACCCCCAGGTCAAATTGCCCGTTTTCCTTTCTTTTATCCCCTTTTACAAAAATGTTTTAAAAGGTTTTTGTGGGTTTTGTTAGGTTTTGCCTTTTTTTGTTTAATTTTTTGGTTGTGGAGTTTTAAATTTTGTTTGGCCCCTTAATTTGGGGTTTAAGCGGGCCCCGTTTTTGGTCCCGGAGGGCCAAAAATTTTTTTTCGGTTGCCCCCAACTGCCCGAAAAGTTCGTAACCGGGGGGGGCACCCGGGGAAACTAACGGCCGTTTCTCCGGGAAGGCCCTAAAACCATTAAAGTTTGCCGCTTCCAATGCCAAAATTTGGCCCTTTGTGGATTTTTAACGGGCCCGGTTTTTTTGGCCCCCATTCCCAAATTTTTCAATGGGGCCCCTTTGGGTTTTTTTTGCTCAACGGCCCCTTTTTGTCACCATTTTTTTAGTTTTTTTTTTTAGGGCCCCCCTTAAGGCACCATTTAATCTAACGGGGGCCCCTTTTGGGAACCCAAAAACCCGTTTCTTGTACCCCCCTTAATGGCACTATTAGGTTTAAAAAGGTTTTTGGGGAGAAAATTTTAGTTTTGTTGGGGGGCCGTTTTTCCCCTATTTTGGACCCCGGTTTCCTAGGGCAATAGGGAAGGAATTCCCCGTCGAACCAAAAGAAAGTTAAGAACGGCCCGTTAACACATGGGGGGGCACAAATTTGGCGGTGAAAGCCCCCCCATAATTATTAGGTTTTTGGGTAGATATTTCCGGGGGGAAACCCCAACGGGTGCCCGGGCCCCCTTAATTGGGCATTTTCTGGGGCCCCCGGGTTTTTTAAAAAAAAAGGGAATTTTTGAAATTCATTAATTTTCCCTTTCCCGAAACTTATTTCTTTTTAATCCCAAAAAACCCTTCAAAAACTCCTAAAAAAAAAAAAAGTTTCCTTTGTTACCCTTTGCAATAAAATAGAAAGGAAAATTTTAAATATTTTTTTTTTTAATTTTTTTAAAAAAAATTCCCCGGAAAAGCCAAAAGGTTTTATTTTTCGTTTCCGGGTTTTCCACGGGGGATTTACGGGAAACCCGGGGGGTTTTTTTCGGCCTGCTTGTTTGCAGTATTTCAAATGCTAAATTTTCGGGCCTCTTGAGGCACTATTTGGATCTAAATCGCCTGCTTTGGGCCCGTTTCAGTGCTGTATAGGCCCTCTTGGCACATTTGGTGCTAAATCGGCTGCTTGCGGCACGATTCATGCTGGTAGGCCCCTTTGCACTATTTGGTGCTAATCGGCCTGCTTGGGCAGATATGGGTGCTGTGTTGGCCCGCTTATCACGATTAGATGCTATGTCGGCCCGTTTGTGGCTCAGTATGGCATATTTGGTTACGGATTGCCGAACAGATCGACACAAACGTAACTTAACGCACGGCCGGGTGCAAACATGAACCCCACAAGTTGTCGGTCCCGCAGCCAGGCCGATAACTTCTTTAAACGGTTTGCCGACTCAATGCCAATATGTCGTTTGTGATTTACCACCCTGATTTGATCCCGGGCCCGTAATGAAAATGTTTGCTTGGGCCCCGGGGGTTTTTTTGCAATAAACCAGAACTATATTTGAAACATCATCCTATTTATTCATCCTGAAACATTATTTCTGTTTGAGATCTTAAGACACATACATAACTCTAATCTGGAACGGCAAGCTCTTTAAAAGCATAAATCCCTCACAAAATCATTCTTAGAACTACCACCTATGTCCGTATCAACTGAGCACTATAGGTATAATGGAATATATTAAAAGGGGAGAAAATGTGAGAGTAATGAGTTGGTGTGGGGATTCCTGTACCATGTGGCCTGGTTTCTGGAGAGGAAGTAGCGAGAGACCCCCCGTCAAAGCCTACAATGAAGTGTAGAGGACGACTCGTTAATAACACTTATGAGGAATGGGGCAGGCCTTCTAGGCGTTAGTGAAATTTAACAACTTTACCTATATATATTAGAAATATAGATAGATATAATATAACAAGGAAGGGGGGAAAACAGGAGCGAGGTGCCGAGGTCTTCCTACAATGAAGTGTGAGACGACTGACTCCTCTTGGTAGCTAAGGTGAAGTTGGGATGAAAAGGAATGTTCGAATTCTATGATAAATTTTTCCCCTCCTGAAGAGCTTATAGACCCTGAATGACTATTACTAATCCAACAAGTATCATATCAAAAGGGCTGCCTATAATACAGTTCTGTTACTTTGATATAGAAGAATTTTTAAAATGTTTAAATCTAATATCCGAGGAAAGTTTTATTTTTTGTTCGTTCACCGCATACGAACGGGGTTTTTTTGGGGTGGTGTGGGTATTTGGAGTCGAACCATAAATTTGGTCGACTTTTAATTTAGCAAATAACTCGACTAACACATCCATTTATGAACGTGATCTGTCACTATTGTGTCTAGTTTGAAGGACATTAAGAATCTAGGAGTGTTCCTTGATCTGATAGGCGGGTGAGGGGAGGATGAAAAGCTTTGAATCCATTAGTTATCACTGATCGCGAAATAAGTGTCCCACGAATGTTGACTCGCACCCGGAATATCGGGGGGGGGGGGGGTGAAAGGAAGGAAGGAAGATAGAAGGGAGAATGAGAGAAGGAAGATAAATTACACGAGAAAACTAAAAGATTGAATTGCTTACGGGACATAACCCGGGACTTATATGATAAGAATTCCCATCCTATCTCTTCCGAATAACGGGCATTACAGCAGCACACCGCGCTCACCAGACACACCGAGAGCTGGAGACCAGGAAGAGGCAGGCGGCCTGGTACGCTGCAGCCACTGACTACCACCCACTGGACGCCACCCAGCAACAACCCAGGGCAGATGGCGCACTATTGCAGCGTGTGCGTCTGGGCTACTGCACCAGGGAGGAGCTGCAGGAGGACTTCGAGGGGCAAGAGTGCGATCACTGCGAGAAGCACACCCGTCGCCCACTGGTGCACTACCTCCTGTCCTGCCCCGCCACCGCCCCCCTGAGGCCCGGCCCGGCCCCCGCCGCCCAGCCTGCAGGTGGGGGGCTGCTGAGTGGGCGTGAAGGCAGGGCCGCCCTCATGGTCCGCCACACCCCGAGAGACGTGATGTTGAGGGTGCTGCGAGCAACGCCCCCTCCCCGCTGACACATCACGTACCCACACCCCGCCGCCCCCGGGCACTGACCAGTGACGCAGGTGACTCACCATCACCACGCCTCCACGCGCCCCTCCCGTAGCCTGACGGGATAACCTCCTCACTGGCGGGCTGATGCCCGCTTTGTACCTTTTTTGCTACTGGATATGTATTTCTGTACATGTTTGTATTGTATTTATATGTCCTGTATGTTGATTGTACTGTTGCAAACCCGCCCTCCCACAGCCGCCCAACTGACTTGCCTCTCTTGCTGGGCTGGCTTCAGACGCGTGGGAATGATCGGGCTCAGTCCGGTTATGTGTCTAATCGGGACCAGACGCAATGAATCCCCTAAGGCCTTGAGCACGGGCTCCTCACACGGGCACATTACCACCACGGCACACACATAGACAGGCACATGCGGAATAACACACTCGTATCCTTTCCAGACTATAATTGTACTAGGTAAACACTACAGAAACAACCTCACGCCCACCGTGAGACACAACAGCCCCTCCTCATAGGCCCGATCACTTGCCGACCGTCGCAGCCCCAAATGTTCCCTCCACTGCAACTACAGTCACTGTTATGCACCTTATAACATACCAGTCACCACACTCAACACACTATGCCACCGGATGGTGGGGAAAAGGAGACACTGGTTACCCTCACGGCCTCCACCCCACGCGCGCCCGCCATTCGCCAAACCCACGGCCACTGCTACCTATTTCACCCAAGCTCAGGGGACTATTCCTCCACCCTTCTTGCCTGTGAACCACACTAGCCCTACCGTAACCCTGTTTCCTGGGTGGACGCGTCGTATCCTTCGGGTGGTTTCCTGCCGGAGATCCTTTCCCAGTGGTATGCCTCGCCTCCGTTTTGTTCCACGCGGTCTCCTCCTCCTCCTCTTCTTCTGGCCACAACAACCCACTCACATCTCTCAATCTCAACCTGAGCTCGAGTTGTGGCGCGTTCGTAACACTGCCCTCCCGTCACAAAAACTGGCCGACCTCGGCCAGCCAAAACTAAAAGAAGAAACAGAAAAATCATAATACAAGGTTACATGCACATATAACACAAAATCCTCAAATGAAGGGCAACTCGCACCATCATTAAACAAACCACCTTTTTCCAAACATTACCACTCCAAAGCTACACAACTGCAAGTCCCTCCATCGCCATTCACCATCCGCCACTGCAGTGTTGGAAAGTCACACCAGGCCGCCCTCCTCTTCCCTTCAGAGTGAGCTAGCCCTCTGGACCTTCCAATATGAAGTCTTTCATCCACCTAGGGGTACGTCGGGGGCGCTTCGGGCGTGCGCCTCCCAAGCCTGTTGCTTGGACCTCGCTACCGTCCACATCAACTGGTATCGAGGTAGGTTCCTCTGCTGCCGCCTGCTCACTGGGTTCGAGGCTGGTTAGAGGAACCAGCCCCATGTCGCCTGCGTCCTCTTCCTCCGGCCAGAAAACGCGTTCCTCGTCATCCTCACTGCCACACGGCTCTGGCGTCAAGACGTCTGTCCCGGTGCCATCCTCCCAACTGTAGTGGCCTGGACCATAGTACCTCCAGAGCCTATCAGCATGGACTACCATTGCTCTCCTTCGGGGTGGCCTGCGGATCCGGAAGGTGACGTCAGAAATCACCTCCTCCACCGTGTATGGCCCCTCCCATGGACTCTGCAGCTTAGGAGACTGCCCCTTCTTCCTCCTTGGGTACAGCCACACCTGCTGCCCTTCCTGGAATACCGGCACCTCAATATGCCGGTCATAGCGGGTCTTCATGGCCTCTCCCGCTATCCGGAGATTACCCCGGACTTGGTGGTGTATTTCCTCCATCCGTTCTTTTAAGGCAGCGGCGTAAGGTGTGGTAACAGTGGGCATCCCCTCGTCCGGCGGCCGTCCGGTGATGAGGTCCAGTGGTAACCGCAACTCCCGGCCACACATAAGCCTGGCAGGTGAGTAACCGGTGGCCTCATGTTCTGCCGACCGGTATGCCATGAGTAGTAGGGGAAGCTTCAGGTCCCAGTCCCCCTGTCCTTCCTGGCACCTCTTCGCCAGCTGCTGGGCCAGTGTGCGATTATAACGTTCCACCATGCCGTCTGACTGCGGCCGGAGTGGAGTTGTACGTGTCTTCTGCACATCGAGCAACTGGCAGCACTCCCTGAACACCTCAGACTCGAATTCCCTCCCTTGGTCCGAGTGTAACTCCTCAGGCACACCGAATCTTGAGAAAAATTCATCCACCAGAACTTCGGCAACCGTGGTAGCCACATGGTTGGTGAGAGGGTAGGCTTCTGGCCACTTCGTAAAATAATCCATCGCCACACACACATAGCGATTTCCTCTGGCCGTCTGGGGCAAAGGACCCACTATGTCCACTGCCACCCTCTCCATAGGTGCCCCCACCTGATAAAGCTGTAATGGTGCCCTAGCGCGTACATTGGGGCCCATCTTAGCACTGCACACGTCACAGGACCGGCACCACTCCTGCACGTCCTGGCGCATACCCAACCAGTACACACGCTGCCGCAACCGCACAAGAGTTTTCTTAACACCGAAGTGCCCACTTGTGCTGCCACCATGAGCCTCACCCAATAGTTCTGCCCTTTTTTTCTTGGGGATAACCGTCAGCCAGAATTTCACTTTTCCATCACTGGTCACCCACTGTCGTTCCAACACTCCCCCTAATAATCGCAACACATCCCATTGTCGCCAGAAGAATTTGGTCACTGGGCTGGTCACTGTCACACGTTCCCAAGGTGGCCTAACACGACTCTCCTCTAACCACCGCACAACTGGCCCAATATCAGCGTCCTGTCGCTGGGGCCAGCTCAAGGTCTTGCCTCACGAGGTGGCACCGACATGGAGGGAAACACGGTTACATATTTGGTTTGGCTCACGTTGGCTGCAGTGTTTGCAGTCCACAGGGCAAGGGCGTCGACTCAAACTGTCGGCATTACTGTGCACCCGGCCCGGACGGTGCTCAATTGGTAGTCATGCTGCTCTAACTTGCCCAACCACCTAGCAAGCTGCCCTTCTGGATTCTTAAGGGTTTTCAGCCACTTTAGGGCAGCATGATCGGTCCTGACCTTGCACTCGGCACCGTACAAGTACGAGTGGAAGTGGTCCATGCTCTTGACCACCGCCGACAGTTCCTTCCTGGTGACACAGTAGTTCCTTTCGGAGTAGAAAACTTGCGACTGTAGTAGGCCACTACACGTTCCTGCCCGTTCACTAGCTGGGAGAGGACAGCCCCCACTCCTTCAGCACTGGCGTCACAATCCAAGATATATGGTTCCGTAGGAACAGGGTATGTCAATACAGGGGCGTGAGTTGAGTGCCTCCTTCAGCTGCTCGAAGGCCGCCTGGCACTCATCACTCCACAGGAACCGAGCTCCTTTTCGTGTCAGGTGATGAAGTGGTGTGGCTATATGTGCGAAGCCTGCACGAATCTCCAGTAATACGTGCAGAGGCCCAGGAAGCTTCGCACCTCCGTTACACTACGGGAACTGGCCACTCCTTGATAGCTTCTACCTTCCCGGGGTCGGCGGACACCCCATCCCGGCTCACGATGTGGCCCAGAAATGACACCTGTTCCTGGAAGAGGCAGCACTTCTTGGGGCTGAGCTTCAAGTTCGAAGCCCTAAACCTGTCCAGCACTTCTTCCAGCCTTTCCAGCATCTCCTCGTAGGTGCCTCCGACACCACCACATCGTCCAGGTAGACCAGAGCCGATTTCCCCAGGAGGCCATCCAATACCTGCTCCATCAGCCTCTCGAAAGTGGCGGGAGCGTTGACCAAACCAAAGCTCATGACCCTAAACTGCACAATCCTTGGCCGGATGAGAAGGCAGTCTTTGGCTTGTCCTCCTCTGCCATGAGGACCTGGTGGTACCCTGACTTAAGGTCCAGGTACAGAACCACCGTGCACCGACCAGTGCATCCAACGTGTCGTCTATGCGAGGCAGCGGGTAGGAGTCCTTGGTGGTAACTGCATTGAGCGCCCTGTAGTCCACACACAACGCATCGTCCCCTCCTTCTTTCGAACCAATACCACGGGGGACGACCATGGACTGCTGGACTTTTTGATGACACCCTGAGCCCGTAGTTCCTCCACAGCTGTCTCGATCTCCTTCCTCCTCGCTGGCGCTATCCGCCGAAGGGGCTGCTTAATGGGCCGCTGTCGCCCGTGTGGATGAAGTGCTGGGCGAGCCCGGGTCCTGCCCAAGTCGTGGTCACCCTTTGAGAAACACGTCCGCATACTGCTCCAGCAACTGCCCCACCTTGGCAGCCTGCCCTGGGGTTAAACAGCTACCCACTCCTCTGCCAGAGGTCCTGCAGATGCAGCGGCATCCCTGTGTTTCTTTCTTGCCGACCACTCGACTTTACCTGTGCAGTCAACGCCCGCACACCCTGTCCGCGACCCTTGCAGCGTAACTTCCCCTCCTTTGGCCCGCTGGTCATGGAGCCAAGGTCCAGCACCGCCTTGCTCTGCTGGAGGAAATCCAGGCCAAGGAGATTTTCGTCCAGGTCGGCTACATACACGGGTAGTTCCTCCTTAGCCTCGCCGACCTCAATTCTCGCCTGTACCGGTCCCCTTAACTTCGTGCAGTGGCCGGTGACCCCGCACAACTGTTGTTTGGTGGCTGGAAATTCTGAGGTGTCTACCAAACCCGCCTGTAGGAACGTGCGCTCGGCACCCGTGTCTACCGTCAGGCTACAGGGCCTCCCGTTTGACTTGTCCCTGTACCTGCACGGTCTGGCGCCCGTTAGAGCGGCACTTTACTTGGAGTGGGGCCTCTGGTTGATTGGCTGGGGTTGGGCCCCCGCTCCCAGCCAGACAGAGTTTCCCGCGGCCGTCCCGCTGGCAGAGTACCCGTTTTGTGGGCACTCGCTAGTGCGGTGAGCCTGCCCACAATCCCAGCAGCACGGCTTGTACTGGTACCGGCCGCTGTTACCCCCTCTAGGTGAGACGCTTTGGCGCCTCTGCCGAGGGCATTCCTTCTTCCAGTGACCTTTCTGCCCACAGCGGAAACAGTTGCCGGGGAAAACTCCTGGGGACGATATAGGGCTAGCTGGGGGCGACTGGACGTGCCCCTTCCTGGCCCTAAACATGGTTCTCAGCCTGTGTGTCGGCCTTCTACCTCCTGACTATCCTCAAAAAGGACTCCATTTCCAATCCTCGGGCCAGGGCTTGCTGCAGGTCCTCCACGTGTGCCTGTTGAATGTATATCTTTATTTGGGGATGGTTCACCGCGTCCACAAATTGGTCCAGGAGGAGGAGAGTGATCATGTCCTCGCTTGCCCCCGGATACGCCCGACGTACTAGCTGCTCCAAGTCCTGCGCCAAATGCGGCAACGACTCCCCAGGATTCCTTAGTCTGGCCCTGAACCTGGCCCGAAACACCTCTGACTGGTGCTGGTGTCCGTACCGCCTCTCTAGCACCGCCAAGACGCTACTGTAGGAGGTCTGCTTCCCGGCCGGCAACTGGTTCAACACCTCCAGCGCTGAACCCTTCAACGCCCCCACAAGCTGCACCGCCCTCTCATAGCGGCTCCAGCCCCAGGCCTTGGCCAACAGCTCAAACTGTGCCCGGTAAGCCTCCCAGGACACAGTACCGTCAAATTCCTGGGGACGCTTTCGGGCACCCTCACCACGACGACAACGACGTCGGGATCCTTGTGCCTTATGGGATGGAGAACTTGGCGGGGATGGTGTTGAAGGAGGCGTGGGAGCAGCACTTCTCGGTGTCGCACGGGCAGACGGCCCTTGACGGAGCACGCCGTAGCTTTGGGCACCCAACACTTGCTCCCCCCCCCCTGTCTGAACTAACCCATTCGCTGGCACTACACGGTTCCTCCTTCACCAGTCCTGTAGCAGCTTCACCCATACTCTGATAACCACCCACGCCCCGCCCCAGTGTCTTACTGATGTGGGTTTTCAAGTCAATGGCCAGCTGCCTCATTTCTTCCTTTACCTCACTTTTCACCCGCTCAAGCTGGTTATCAGTGTAATCTTTAGTGTCCTTTTCTACGCGCTGACGCTCTCGCAATGCTCGTCCCAGACCTTCATTTATCTGCTTTGCCTGGGCGTCGAGCCTTTGACCCATCTGCGTGTTAAACTGTCAACAGCTTCTGTTTGTCTGGTCATGGCACACGCCTGCATTCGTAATACCCGCAAGATGTCAGCCAGAGTTGGCTGTTCACCACTTCCGTCCTGCATGGTGTGCCGTATCCTTTAACGCGCCTGCCGTACTTCTAGACCCGTGCCCGTACCTCTTTGGCCCTCACTCTACGGCGCCGACCAGAGCACACAACAACATCCCACTTCTGAACACCAGTGTTGCAAACCCGCCCTCCCACAGCCGCCCAACTGACTTGCCTCTCTTGCTGGGCTGGCTTCAGACGCGTGGGAATGATCGGGCTCAGTCCGGTTATGTGTCTAATCGGGACCAGACGCAATGAATCCCCTAAGGCCTTGAGCACGGGCTCCTCACACGGGCACATCACCACCACGGCACACACATAGACAGGCACATGCGGAATAACACACTCGTATCCTTTCCAGACTATAATGTACTAGGTAAACACTACAGAAACAACCTCACGCCACCGTGAGACACAACAGCCCCCTCCTCATAGGCCCGATCACTTGCGACCGTCGCAGCCCCAAATGTTCCCTCCACTGCAACTACAGTCACTGTTATGCACCTTATAACATACCAGTCACCACACTCAACACACTATGCCACCGGATGGTGGGGAAAAGGAGACACTGGTTACCCTCACGGCCTCCACCCCACGCGCGCCCGCCATTCGCCAAACCCACGGCCACTGCTACCTATTTCACCCAAGCTCAGGGGACTATTCCTCCACCCTTCTTGCCTGTGAACCACCACTAGCCCTACCGTAACCCTGTTTCCTGGTGGACGCGTCGTATCCTTCGGGTGGTTTCCTGCCGGAGATCCTTTCCCAGTGGTATGCCTCGCCTCCGTTTTGTTCCACGCGGTCTCTTCCTCATCCTCTTCTTCTGGCCACAACAACCTATTCACATCTCTCAATCTCAACCTGAGCTCGAGTTGTGGCGCGTTCGTAACAGTACAATAAACCTTTACAAATAAATAAACAAGATACCTCACTCCGGGGTGCCCTGTGGTGCGCGTGAAATCGACCTCCGCCGTGCGGCAGGAGTTAACCAGTCTGCTGGCCAATTTGCTGCATATGACTATCAATGAAAATCATATAGACTATGATTTATCAGTATATATGATATACCGTTATCTTCGTAAATGTTTGTTCTATAGTATTATCAAATAAAAAACAGTAAAACACGCTAAAGAAATGCCATTACGAGACTGAAGAAATATACTTGAACTTATTATTCACTTCAACTCTTCGCCATTTAAAATTTTGCCAGTCAACATTTACCATGAAATATATCAATAGAAGCGCAATTTTATTAGCTTTCCATTGATATATTCCGTTTTCTGATAAATGAATTAGAACCATGCATACATGTTAACTAAATAAATAACCATCATTCGGGTAATTTTCCCGATTGATGATGTTATTTATTTAGTTAACGCTAATTTATGCATGGTGCTAACTCATTTATCAGAAAACGAAATATATACTGTAAGTGAATAAATAATGCAACGAACTAATAATGCCTCCTTCCTTACGTTCACTAGCCTCAGCCTACACCTACTCCGGGCTGCTCTCTTGAGATGCAGGGAAGCAGGCAGGTGCTTAAGACAGAGGGGGGGACGCGTAGCTCGTAAACAGGGCTCGTGCTAGGAATTGAGGACTTACCAGGCTGGGTTCTCCTTCTCTGGCTGTTCACACACTCAGGGGGGAAGGGTTTAGGCAAACACAAGGGGTCCTTTCACGGTGTTATATTGAAGTAACTCACAGTACAAGTTGCAAGGTCACTCACTACAATTCTACAACTCCTGACACCAATGCAATGTCACAACCCCCGACCTCTTCCTCGACCGTCGTAGGGAGACGCTACATAACCATCACACAACCCCAGTACCACTTACAGGCACACTACAGTGGCCGCCTCGTCCAGGCGCCACAACCCACCGCGAAACCGTGCCACCCCAGGCACACCACAGTGCCGGCCGCCTCGTACAGGCGCCGCAACACTACCACAGGGGCAATTCTTCTCCCAGGAAGTCCCCCGTGCCTCTCAACGCCACACAGTGCCACCCCAGGCACATCACAGTGCAGGCCACCTCGTACAGGCGCCGCAACACCACCACAGGGGCAATTCCTCTCCCAGGAAGTCCCCCGTGCCTCTCAACGCCACACAGTGCCACGGGGAACGTCACGTCGCCTTACCTCACACCGCCACCACACACAGCTGGAACAGTTCATTTGTCACCTCCACAGGCGCCACAAACCACAGGAAACTTCTTCTACCCTTGGCTTACCTGACCCTGAGGTAATTACGGGCCAGGTGAGTCTCTAAATTCCCCTGGGGAGCGCATTTCTCCCCTCTGTTCCCTCCTCGCCGCCGGCGTCTCCTCTCCGCCTCGTGGCTCCTTCGGTCTCGGTCTGAGTCTGGGCCAAAACAACCCCTCGAACTTGAGCTCGAGTTGTCTCTCAAGAGCGCGTTCGTAACACTGCCCTCCCCTCACAAAAACTGGCCGACCTCGGCCAGCCAAAACTAAAAAGAAACAGAAAAATCATAACACAAGGCTACATGCACATATAACACAAAATCCTCAAAAGAAGGGCAACTCGTCCCATCATTAAACAAACCACCTTTTACCAAACATTACCACCCCAAAGCTTCACAACTGCAAGTCCCTCCATCGCCATCCACCAGCCGCTACTGCAGTGTTGGAAAGTCACACCAGGCCGCCCTCCTCTTCCACGCGAGACACACCAGCAGGAACATAGCTGCTACCTCAACCAGGCGCCACAACACAGTGGCCGCCACAGGCCACAGGGGGACTTCCTCTTCCTCTTGGCCCGCCTCAGAGGTAACCACGGCCCAGGAGTCTTCACACTCCACTGGGCCTCCGCAGCTCTAACCCGGCTCCACTGCTCCAGTCTCCGCGGGAAAGGCGCCACGACTTCCCGACCGACCATACCCTCCACTGCAAGGCGCCGGTGACGGTGCGACAGGGCATAACAGCAGCACGCTGTGGCTGCCTCTGCCTGGTAGCGGGCACGGTGCTTCCCCCCACCGTCGTAACAAGCAGTTACCCCCACCTGTACCAGCTTCGGCGGGGGCCACACACTGCAGGAGTAGTTCAACTGCTCGTCAACCCCCCGAAAGCGCGGCAGAGGCGGGTATGGGTGCGTCCACTTCGTCATCCAGGCGCTCGGAGGCCTACCTCGCTTGCTGTGAGGCCTCCCACGCTCACTCCGACGGCGCCTCTTCTTCCGGTGGTTCCATGCCGAGGCGAAGTGAGCGGGTTTCTTGCCCTTCCACAGTGGGCTCTTGACCTGCACCCGTCTGGGCGTCAGGCCACCAACAAGGCCTTTCCTGCCGTGCAGGCCTTTCACGCCGCGCAGGCCACCAACCAGGCCTTTCCTGCCGCGCAGGCCTCCCACAAGGCCTTTCTTCCCGCGTAGGCCACCAACAAGACCTTTTCTGCCTTTCACTCCGCTCGCCAGCGTCGCGAATTGGGCCCGACAGGCCTTCCACGACACAGGCGCATCAAGCTCCTGCGGCCTGTGTCGCAAGTCGCCACATTCCTGACGTGCACTCGGCCCTGCACGACGAGGCGGAGACTCGCGTGAGCTAGGTGGGGTGGGTAGCGGGAGGGGTAGACCTACGCTCTCCTTACACTCCACAACACGCACCCCGGTCACCACCTCACACTCACAAGACGCGACCGCGCTCTCACCCCCAGACTCGTCCTTCACAATCACACCCACGACTGGGTCACAAGCCGCGGCCCCAGCGCTAGCCACATGCTCAGACATATCACCCACAGCCAAGTTTTTCTGCTCATTCATCACTGGCTCTAACTCTTTCCGCTCTGCCTTAGTGGGTACTTCACTTAGCACCTCACTTTTCACTTCAACCATATGCTCAGTCACTTCCGCGTAGGGCTTACCGAACATTTGTCTTAATTTCCTGCCGTGTGTTACCCTTAGTCACCCCTAAAACATTTTCTATGGAGTGTTACCCTTAGTCACCCCTAAAACATTTTCTGTGGAGTGATTGTGGTCCCGTTAATTAAGCGAGCATGTTGATGAGGTGGACAGCCAGGTGGAGAGGGGCTCTCTTTTTGGGTGGACAGCTTACGGTGAGGAAGCTGGCGGTGGAGGCTCCGTGGATAGGCCACGTGTTGTGCTGAGAGTGGTATAAGGGAAGTAATTGTGTGTTGGGTGTGTGATTGACTTGTTGTATGATTGACTGATGGTGTATGGTGTATGGTGTATGTGTGTCGGAGGTGTGTGGCGTGAGCAGCAGCTCAGCTGGTTGTGTCGGATGCGTGTAGCCTGGTGTGTGGTTTGTGTATGTGGTTGACTGGCGTGTAGCCTGATGGCGTGTGATGGTGTGTGCTTAACTTTGGCGAGTAGCCTGGTATGTGGTGATGGTGTTGGATGGTGATTGGTGGATTGATGCTTGAGTCATCAAAGGGCTATCAAAGATATATTTCTTTTGCTTTGTTGTATGATTGTATGTATGATTGGAGTGGTGATGACGTGAGGTGGTGCAGACTGTGTTGTGGGATGATTTCATGATTGATTTGATGCGCGAGTCATCAATGGGCCATCATAAATTTATTTACTTGTTTATGTACATGTATGATTGTGAAAATATATAATATGTTAAAATTGGAGAAGTGAGTAAATATTTGCCTGGTGTTTGTGAGAGTGAGGTGTGGTTATGAGAGTGAGGTGTGGGGAGTGAAAATCTAGTTGCCAACCAGCCAGCCCGGGATGACTTCTCTAAGGGAGAAGCAAGGTACAGTGTTAGGTATTGCACAATATTTACTGTGCATGTTTTTGCAGCAAGGAGCTGCAGTGGGGTGAATTGTGGCTGGGGACGTAACACGTGTAACACTTATTTCCTCAAGCATCCCTGCTCTAAAGGCTTGCACCACCGCCATAAGGTCTGCCAAGGACGGCTGTGCCGCTGACTCAGCACTGCACGCCATCTTTTCTTCCCCCCGAACCAGACAAAGAAATTTCACGATACCTACCTTTTTCACCTCAAACTTCCAGCAACATCCCACTACTGACACCAGTGCAACGAACGCCCCCCTCCTTCCTTACCTTCACTATCTTCAGCTACACCTACTCCGGGCTGTTCTCTTGAGATGCAGGGAAGCAGGCAGGTGCTTAAGACAGAGGGGGGGACGCGTAGCTCTTAAACAGGGCTCGTGCTAGGAATTGAGGACTTACCAGGCTGGGTTCTCCTTCTCTGGCTGTTCACACACTCAGGGGGGAAGGGTTTAGACAAACACAAGGGGTCCTTTCACGGTGTTATATTGAAGTAACTCACAGTACAAGTTGCAAGGTCACTCACTACAATTCTACAACTCCTGACACCAATGCAATGTCACAACCCCCGACCTCTTCCTCGGCCGTCGTAGGGAGACGCTACATAACCACCACACAACCCCAGTACCACTCACAGGCACACTACAGTGGCCGCCTCGTCCAGGCGCCACAACCCACCGCAAAACCGTGCCACCCCAGGCACGCCACAGTGCCGGTCGCCTCGTACAGGCGCCGCAACACTACCACAGGGGCAATTCCTCTCCCAGGAAGTCCCCCGTGCCTCTCAACGCCACACAGTGCCACCCCAGGCACATCACAGTGCAGGCCGCCTCGTACAGGCGCCGCAACACCACCACAGGGGCAATTCCTCTCCCAGGAAGTCCCCTGTCCCAGCAAACACAAAGACGGTGGGCCTCCGGAGGCCCGACGGAAGTGTACGACGTAGGGCCGCTGAAATTTGCTCAGAGGCTCACCGGCGGGCCGCTCCCAGCGGCCCGCCGTAGGGCATATGACCATTTGCCGCTGTTATATTAACCGATTGAGGAATATTTACGGTTATACTTTCTAAGTATATTGCAGATATAGTAATGTTTTAAGGGGTGTTGCACAATCCATTAGCCGATTAATAGACTAATGGGCTGTTCAGCACTTTAAAAAAACATTACTATATAATGCAATATGCTTAGAAAATTTAACCAGAAATATTCCTGTGTCGTTATCCAGTAATACGATGAAAAGGAGATTGCTAGGATCATAATTGCTACGGACATTGTTTATTTCATAAGTACAAACACATTTTCGTTATTGAGTTTACATGCTGGTGTACGTGGAACACTGAACGGCATGAACAGCCATGTAGAAGGATATAGGTTGCGACGAACAACATAACAACATCCACCCACTCGTGCGTTTTCCAAGTAACTGATTATTTTCACTCAGACACAGCGCCAGGCGCCGTCAAGGAATTCCTAAAAAAACGTGTCGTATTGCAATTATTTATATTATTCAGTGTATTTCGATATAATGATGGAGCGAAAACATGTTATAACTAAGTTCTCATTATGTTATCGACTGGTTAAGGGTGACAATTTAGACCTTTTGTGGGTTTTTAACCCTTTGTAATGGCTATCGTACGTCTGGCAGTTTAGTGCATTGATAGCTGGGAAATATGATTTCAAATAAATATTCTATTCTAAATCATGATATTATTCATATGTTAACTCCATCATCTACATATTCCATATTAGGTGTACCGTTGAGTATTGATGTGTTGATAATATGTTGAAAGTTATTGAAATAAAGGAAAATATGACCTTGTGTTATCCCGTAATAATATCTTCGCCGCGGTTAATCAAGTGTTATTTTTATATGATAGACAATAGTGATACACACATAGACAAACTGATAACCTTTTTCCATGTTAACTCCTTCCTATGTACGTATCTCATCTTTATTTCTATGTATCTCTGGGTGTTCCTGATTAAGCTGGAAATACTTGAAATAAACTGAAATATGATCATTTCTATAAACTATTATAAAAACTTTTATAACAATTTTTAACAGCTTGAACAGGCCTAATAATAGTGATGGTACCGATATTGAGATACTATGTATATTACTGAGTTAATATATATAATATGAAATTAATATTTCCCACTTACAAATACGTACCAGCGCCCAGCGTGCCTCCGGAGGACTGACGTCAAGTTGCCGCTGCTTGTCACTACTGATGTAATACTACATCAAGATAATCATATAACTGTTGTTTCAAAATGTTTACACATAGAAATATTCAATTCTTGAAATTCTGTACATTAATTTTCAATATATATATATATATATATATATATTATATATAATATATATATATAAATTATATATATATATATATATATATAAAATATATATATAGTAAATTATCCCGTCTGAAAATACACCAGCGGAGTATTCGGAGGGCTCAATCAATCATTGGGGGCATACGCCGGGGGGCGCGTCGCCTCGCCCACCCTACGACGCCACTCCCGGGGGTCACCACGCGCGAGTTCCCATGCAGGCTCCTTTCCCATACCAAGCAGCTCTCGACAAGACTCGACTCGACTCGACTCGACTCGACTTCGGAGGGCTAACGGAGGTAAATTTGCCGCCGGCGGCCGCCGTTCGCCGCTCTACGGCCTACGTCGGCCCGCCGGTGATGGTTAGCTGGGGTGCCTCTCAACGCCACACAGTGCCACGGGGAACGTCACGTCGCCTTACCTCACACCGCCACCACACACAGCTGGAACAGTTCATTTGTCACCTCCACAGGCGCCACAAACCACAGGAAACTTCCTCTACCCTTGGCTTACCTGACCCTGAGGTAATTACGGGCCAGGCGAGTCTCTAAACTCCCCTGGGGACCGCATTTCCCCCCTCTGTTCCCTGCTCGCCGGCGTCTCCTCTCCGCCTCGTGGCTCCTGCGGTCTCGGCCTGAGTCTGGGCCAAAACAACCGGCTTCCCCCTCAAACTTGAGCTCGAGTTGTCTCTCAGGAGCGCGTTCGTAACAATAACATCATCAATCGGGAAAATTACCCAATTAATGATGTTATTTATTTAGTTAACGGTAATGTAGCCTATACATGGTTGTAATTCATTTATCAGAAAACGAAATATATCAATGGAAAGCTAATAAAATTGCGCTTCTATTGATATGTTTCATGGTAATGTTGACTCGCAAAGTTTTAAATGGCGAAGAGTTGAAGTAAATATTCTTTGGTCATATGCAGCAAGTGAATGGGCCAACAGGCTGGTACAACACCTGTCGCACGGCGGTTTCACCGTCGGCGGATAACAGAAGTTGTATTGGAGGGACCGCGAGTGAGGTATCTTGTTGTAGTGTCTTTGGATATATACCCAAGTCTACAGATTTCAACAGGTATTTTGCCCGAGTTTCTCAGATTTATATAAATTTTGTCTGGCAACACTGATGGCAACACATCTCAGGCCAGCTGCCACACGTACGAAGTATATAGTCTGGTGAAGCATCACGTACATAGGTGAGAGCTGTTTAAACTTCCTCAGGAAGGCACATGTTAAGAAGTGGAGGATCTATATACTAGCTGTTTCCTTCCGAGACCTGGCAAGGCCTCCAGTGGCCAGACCTTCGATCGATGTTCCAGGCCAGGGGCCGGATGTTCGAACGTTCGTAACGCGACTCTAAGATCATCTTTGCACTTAGATTGATCTTGGAACGTTCGTAACGCGTTTAGAGGTATTTTCAAACGATCTTTGCGAACATCCATCCGCCATATTTTAATAAAAAATTATTCGTTATTCTCCATATTTGTTCATAGTGCTAAGGTTGCTGAAGAGCACTCGCACACTGTTCATAGGGTCGCATGATGAAGGTTTTTCTAATATACAAGCCATATAAAGTTATGTTATTAGTTGTTTATTTCATGTTGAGTTGTTTATGGTTGGTCAGGACGCTGTAAGGCAGGGGTCGGCAACCTCCGGCCCGCGGGCCAGATCCGGCCCGCAGAGTCCGAACTCATGGCCCGTCACCCTGCTTGATATTTATATAACAATCCGGCCCGCAACAGCCTAGCCAACTAAATGAGTAAGTCGGCACCTCTCGACGTGATCGCGGCGGGTAGCGCGGGGCAAATTTGCATGACTGAGATTTTTACCACAGAAGCACCACGGAAAATCGCCAGGGCGAAAATGACTACATGGCAACACGCGATCATGTCGAGAGGCGCTGACGTGGGACTGGCCACTATCGTGGCATCTGGCAACTCTGCATTACACGTGACGTCCCATGAGCAGTTTTCCCTCACCACCAACGGTCACTCCAGCGGCCAGTCTCCGTAGGAGTTCGTACTGAGAAGAGGTATGCATCAAACTTTCTTAGTCTGAAATGTACTTTTATCATTAGGGAATGTGAA
Organism: Chionoecetes opilio; assembly: GCA_016584305.1. Classification (NCBI taxonomy): domain Eukaryota; kingdom Metazoa; phylum Arthropoda; class Malacostraca; order Decapoda; family Majidae; genus Chionoecetes; species Chionoecetes opilio. The sequence goes on from JACEEZ010011263.1 coordinate 214,040, forward strand.
TTATATAAAGTGCATTTCTTGCTGCTACTTCTCCTTCTCTCTCTCTCTCTCTCTCTCTCTCTACCCCCCCCCCCCCTTGTTATTGAGATCCTCTCTCATTGCCATTATATATTCCACTCTTAAGTCTATTTTGGCATTAAATTTTCACTCTCAGGTCATCAAACCATCTACTCCACTTGACAACCATTTATCTCTCTCACAAAACATACCAACTCTGCTTTATAATTTGGAGAATAAATTGTTATATTCTCTCCATTAACTGCTTATCAAATAACAATGATAAGCATAATTGTGTAACATGGATGTTGCAGTGAAGTCACGTAGTGACTTGGAAGTTGCATATGGGTAAATTTTCTTCATTCTTGCCCTTGAATACATAATTTTCTCCTTGTAAATTTAAGGAAAAATCTCAGAAGCTCTACATAGAAGACTATACATGTTCCTGCGTTCAAATGTTAAATCCCTGTTCAATGTAAATGAATATATATAGATAAAGTATGGGGTAAGGAGGCGGGTGGGAATAATTTCTTCTCTGCCTGTATACATAATAAAGGAAGGGAATTTCTGTTGTTTTTTCTATGAAAACCGTACATACAACTCACATGCCATGCATTGCAGCAATTAGATAACTAAAAATCACGTGATATGTGGAAGAAACAAGGCAATAAAACAATTTATCGGTGACAATTTACGCGCGAGAAAACCAATGTTTTGGGTGTACTAGGCTGGCTCCGCCCACCGGTTAAGCTCCGCCCCCTTGCTTCACTGAGGAGTGAACAGAACCCGCTTGAGGGCCCCTCCTTATATAATACCTCCATGGGTGAAGGCAAAGTAACACAAAGACCGCCTCTCTCATCCACAGAGGGATGGGAGACTCATATATTCTGATTGACTCATCCCCCTGTAGTGACATTTGACCTCACCACACGGTCCACACCTCACCTCTCTCTCCCCCCCCTCTCTCTCTCTCTCTCCTCTCTCTCTCTCTCTCTTTCTCTCTCTCTCCTTCCCTCCCTCCCTCTCATTACCTCTCCTCTCCCTCTCTCTTTCTCCTTCTCTCCTTCTCTTCTCCTTCTCTCCTTCTCTCCTTCTCTCTCTCTCTCTCTCTCTCTCTCTCTCTGACCAACAAACTCCAGTTGCCGCTCATGTTTGCCAGCTTATGGTAATTTTCCCCTACCAAATATATGTTTATCAGTATAAAAGATATACTGTTATCTTTGGAAATGTTTGTTCTATAATATTATCAAATAAAAAACCGTAAGACACACTAAAGAAATGCCATTATGAGACTCTGAAGAAATAGGCATGAACACTGATTCATTTAAACTCTTCGCCATTTAAGGCGTATTTTGTGACTACATTACAAAGCAGAATTATACTTATTTAAGCTCCGCCCACTTATTTTCTACTCTTTTGCGTGCACAGAAAAGGGACCAGATACACTCTCGCGAGTAAAATTATACTTTTCTTGGGAAAAATATACTCTTTTGGGTGTGGGTGGTCCTTTCAAGAGCCTAGCCAATCAGATTGCGCGCATGAGAAAATCTTATCAGACCTCCTCCCGTAAATGTTTCTGTTTTCCTTTAATTCTCATCCTATTCAACGTTCATAACATGCGCACGACATGCAAAGGATACTGTATTTAATTAGGAGTAGGTTCAACACGTTGATCGGATATATACATCAACTCTTAACAGGTAATAACTCACAAATATTAAAATTCTTCAGCGACATCTGGGAACAATTTTTCCAATCCCGCGAATCTTTCAATGCGTCCGAATCTTTGTTAAGACTTGTGGCACGCACGATAAAACTTTTGTATTTTGGCCATAATACACTAAAACAATAAACAATCTCTTTAGTAATAGTTATAATTACTTAAAAAATGCAATGTAACTGGTACATTTGTCATAACTTACACAGGAATGTCACCCAAAAAATGTACATAATAGATACGAACACTACTGTTATTTGAGGCACCTGGCCAGGCTGGAACAGGATGACGGAGGGAGGAGGGATGGAGGGAGGCGCCCTTGAGTGCCGGAACTGCTGACGGAGGGATGGAGGGAGGCGCCCTAGCTTGAGTGCCGGAACTGCTGACGGAGGGAGGATGGGATGGAGGGAGGCGTCCTTGAGTGCCGGAACTGCTGACGGAGGGAGGAGGGATGGAGGGAGGCGCCCTTGAGTGCCGGAACTGCTGACGGAGGGAGGAGGGATGGAGGGAGGCGCCCTTGAGTGCCGGAACTGCTGACGGAGGGAGGATGGGATGGAGGGAGGCGCCCTTGAGTGCCGGAACTGCTGACGGAGGGATGGAGGAAGGCGCCCTAGCTTGAGTGCCGGAACTGCTGACGGAGGGAGGGAGGGAGGCGCCCTTGAGTGCCGGAACTGCTGACGGAGGGAGGGAGGGAGGCGCCCTTGAGTGCCGGAACTGCTGACGGAGGAGAGAGATGGAGGGAGGCGCCCTTGAGTGCCGGAACTGCTGACGGGGATGGGGAGGCGCCCTACTTGAGTGCCGGAACTGCTGACGGAGGGAGGCGCCCTTGAGTGCCGGAACTGACTGACGGAGGGAGGCGCCCTTGAGTGCCGGAACTGCTGACGGAGGGAGGAGGGATGGAGGGAGGCGCCCTTGAGTGCCGGAACTGCTGACGGAGGGAGGATGGGATGGAGGGAGGCGCCCTTGAGTGCCGGAACTGCTGACGGGGAGGAGGGATGAGGGAGGCGCCCTTGAGTGCCGGAACTGCTGACGGAGGGACGAAGGGAGGCGCCTACTTGAGTGCCGGAACTGCTGACGGAGGGAGGATGGATGGAGGGAGGCGTCCTTGAGTGCCGGAACTGCTGACGGAGGGAGTAGGGATGGAGGGAGGCGCCCTTGAGTGCCGGAACTGCTGACGGGGGAGGATGGGATGGAGGGAGGCGCCCTTGAGTGCCGGAACTGCTGACGGAGGGATAGAGGGAGACGCCCTTGAGTGCCGGAACTGCTGACGGAGGGATGGAGGGAGGCGCCCTAGCTTGAGTGCCGGAACTGCTGACGGAGGGAGGAGGGATGGAGGGAGGCGCCCTTGAGTGCCGGAACTGCTGACGGAGGGATGGAGGGAGGCGCCCTTGAGTGCCGGAACTGCTGACGGAGGGATGGAGGGAGGCGCCCTAGATTGAGTGCCGGAACTGCTGACAGAGGGAGGAGGGATGGAAGGAGGCGCCCTTGAGTGCCGGAACTGCTGACGGAGGGAGGAGGGAGGCGCCATTGAGTGCCGGAGAATGAAGTGTACGACACTTTTACGCCCGGCAAGATCTAGAAAGGGCTTTGGCAGCGCTACAATCGTATTTTGTGATGGCAAGCAGGGGCGGAGCTTAATTAAGTATAATTATACTCCGAAAGGACACAACAAAATACGCCTTAATTTTTTTATATTTTGCGAGGAAACGTTTTACATGGAGAATATCAATAGAAGCGGAATTTCATTAGATTACATTGATATATTTCGTTTTCTGATAAATGAATTAGCAGCATGCATAAATTAGCGTTAACTAAATATATAACATGATCAATCGGGAAAAACTACCCAATTTAATGATGTTATTTATTTAGTTAACGCTAATTTATGCATGCTGCTAATTCATTTATCAGAAAACGAAATATATCAATGGAAAGCTAATGAAATTCCGCTTCTATTGATATTCTCCATGTAAAACGTTTTTTCGCAAAATATTAAATGGCGAAGAGTTTAAGTGAATATTAAGTTCATGCATATTTCTTCAGTCTCATAATGCCATTTCTTTATAGTGTTTTACGGTTTTTTATTTGATAATATTATAGAACAAACCTTTCCGAAGATAACAGTATATCTTTTATACTGATAAACATATATTTGGTAGTGGAAAATTACCATAAGCTGGCAAACATGACCGGCAAGTTGAGTTTGTTGGTCCTCCACCTAGCGCTCCGACGGGTGGCATTTGGCTTGAAGTCGCTAGATCGTGACGTCAATGCAAGGCACCTATACATCTCAGCCAGTCTATCATATAATTTCCACAAGGCACGCCAGAATCAAAATCTTCCTTTTAGATTACCATTACTGTTATTGATAATTTATACATATTGTTGAAGAGAGAGAGAGAGGGAAGGAGAATATATATATATAGTATATATATATATATATATATATATATATAATATTATATATATAGAGAGAGAGAGAGAGAGAGAGAGAGAGAGAGAGAGAGAGAGAGAGAGAGAGAGAGAAAGAAAAAAGAGAGGGAAGGAGAAAGAGAGAGAGAGAGGGTAGGAGAAAGAGAGAGAGAGAGAGGAGAGATAATGAGAGAGAGAGAGAGAGAGATCTCGAGGGAGGGAAGGAGAGAGAGAGAGGGAAGGAGAGAGAGGGAAGGGGAGAGAGAGAAGAGAGAGAGAGAGAGAGAGAAGAGAGAGAGAGAGAGAGAGAGAGAGAGAGAGGAGAGAAAGAGAAGGGGAAGAGAGAGAGAGGTGAGGTGTGGTCAGGTCAAATGTCCCTACAGGGGGATGAGTCAATCAGTGAGGTCAACACTGAAGATATATAGGCCCGTACCGAGAGTCATGACGGTGGGCGGTAGAACGACGAACGGCAGACCTTCGCTTACCATAAGACTTATAAAAAACCCTGTCATTTTGGAACGAAGAGCAGGGACGCGGTGGCGGTCAAGGTTGAAGACACGGCTATCCCCGTGTCTTCGCCGCAACCTTCGATGAATTTTTATTACATTCCTAATCTGGAGGGATTAAGAGATATGTTAAAAAATTTCTTGCCAATATGTATTTAAGTATAAGTATAAGATTATTAGGTATTACATATGCGGCAATAAGTGATTTTAGTGATAATAATTAAGGAGGTTCAGGATAGAGGGGTGGGTAGTGGCTTGAGCCGTCGCCATCATGAAGGTCGCTGCCAGAACCCGCCAGGACGGTTCTCTTACCGCATATGTTCACATGAGCGGTAGAGAAACTTACGTATACACGCCTCTACTGTTAATTAACTTCATTAAATATATATTTCACCAACTTCATAGCCGATCGCAACGTTTCTGTTGATGTTTTTGATAAGTATAAGGGCAAATTCGCATTATACACTATTTTAGTCGTACGGCTGGCTACGCAATTTGAAGCAGCACTGTTGCCACTATATTGTCGTAGGCGCGAGATCTCAACCAACCTCCGATGTCGACTCTCGGTAACAAATGGAAGGTTTGCCGTTCGTCGCTACCTCGCTGTTCGTCCCTCTACCGCCTTCAACTCTCGGTACGGGCCATAAAGTTTTCGTTAATGGCACGCCAGAATAAAAATATTCCTTTTAGATCACTATTACTATTATTAATAATCAATACATACTGTTAGAGAGAGAGAGAGAGAGAGAGAGAGAGAGAGAGAGAGAGAGAGAGAGAGAGAGAGAGAGAGAGAGAGAGAGAGAGAGAGAGGTGAGGTGTGGACCGTGTGGTGAGGTCAAATGTTACTACAGGGAAATGAGTCAATCAGAATATATGAGTCTCCCATCCCTCTGTGGATGAGAGAGGCGGTCTCTGTGCTACTTTGGCTTCACCGACAGTATCCGCTGGGTGACTCCCAACTCAAGCTCAAACTCAAGAGTGGGCGGAGCCAAGCGGCTGGAGGAGGCGCCAATGCCTGGAGCGGCCTGCCGAAAAGACAAGCGTATTGTTAATATGCGCTCCGGCTGCATCCATCACAATGCAGATAGCCTGAGCCGCCGCCCGTGTGACCCTGGGTGCTCACATTGCTCTAAGGCCCAGTTGCAAGAAGTGGTCATTTTCCACCCAGTACACGATAGTGAGTGGGGCGCCCGACCATCGTGATACTTCATTGATAAGGATTATGAACGGCTGATTTTGCCCCCATCGGCATGAGGACCCGACGTCGGGAGCCATGGCGAGGTTGGTATGCCGGAGGGGTCACCCACCCTAAAGCCGGCCACACACACACCGGCGCGGCCTGTCCGGCCGACGAAAAGGGGCGTGGCTAGAGGCGGCCGGTGTGTGTGTGGGGGTGTTTTTCATCCGGCGGGGCCTGTCGCAGCGGCCGGATGAAAATCAGTCGGCGCTTGAAAATTCCGTCCGGCGCGGCCTGCCGCCTGCGTGTGTGTGGGTGCCTTCCGGCGCGGCCCGCCCCTCGCTCGGCCAGATAATGACTAATTGTACCAGTTATAATTGTATTAATGATAATATAGGTATTATATATGACGTATTATATATAGTATGACGTATTATATATATGTATTATATATGGCTGCACATGCAGCCATCACCAACAAGTCATTTTCGGACAGCGGATTCATGTTGTCACCACGGTGGTCCAACGTGTACTGTATATTTTCATGAGGCGGCCGGTGTGTGTGTGGGTCTCGTCCGGCGAACGATGCCTCGCCACTTTTTGTCGGCCGGACAGGCCGCGCCGTTGTGTGTGGCCGGCTTAAGACCAAGACCAGATGCAATAAAAAAACATTGCAATTTGGCGCCAAAGACGGTTCCGGACTCCCCAACTCAGAGAAATGACTTCTTATAAGGTAAATATCGCATATGCCTCACCAAATTTTTTATTTTTTTTTAAATCCTGTCATAACGGGGGGGGGGGGGCCTGCGCCCCTCAAGACCCCCCTGCTAGTTAAATAACTAAACTTGGGCATTGTTTTCGTAACCTAACCTCGCTAGGGGGGTTTTGCCCCCCCAGACCCCCCGCTAGTTAACGCACTGAGCCTGGGCATTGTTTTCTTAACATAACCTCGCAAGGGGGGTTTCGTTCCCCCCCAATCCCCCCCGCTAGTTAACTAACCTAACCTAGGCATAGTTTTCTTAACAAACCTCGCAAAGGGGGTTTCGTTCCTCCCCAGACCCACCCACCCCGCTAGTTAACTAACCTAACCTAGGCATTGTTTTCTTAACATAACCTCGCAAGGGGGGGTTAAATTTTCGTTCCCCCCAGATCCCCCCCCCCCCCCGCTAGTTAACTAACCTAACCTAGGCATTGTTTTCTTAACATAACCTCGCAAATGGGGTTTCGTTCCTCCCCAGACCCCCCCCCCCCCCCCCCCCCCGCTAGTCAACTAACCTAACCTAGGCATTGTTTTCTTAACATAACCTCGCAAGGAGGGTTTCGTTCCCACCCAGACCCCCCCCGCTAGTTAACTAACCTAACCTAGGCATTGTTTTCTTAACATAACCTTGCAAGGGGTTTTCGTTCCCCCCCAGACCCCCCGCTAGTTAACTAACCTAGCCTGGGCATTGTTTTCGTAATCTAACCTCGCTAGGGGGCTTTCGCCCAACCCCCCAGACCCCCCTGCTAATTAAGTTAAGTAACCTAGCCTGGGCAATGTTTTCTTAACATAACCTCGCTAGGGGGGTTTCGCCCCCTACCCCCAGACCCCCCTGCTAGTTGACTAACCTAACCTGGGCGTTGTTTTCGTAACCTATAGCGCATTTTCGCGGCCGCTCTGGCCCGGTCTGGACTGGGCTAGTCCCGGACGGCCACTGTTTTTGCGAGGCAGTTTAGACCGGGCTGGAACGGACTGGGCCGGGATGAGCCAGCGAGCAGGACCAGGTTGGACTAGAGTACCTGTATTATATAGAGTAGCGACAACTCGATTTGTGGGCGCCATCTTGGTGCCAAGGCCTCCTCGTTCACCCAAGACCCGGGGAAGTTCTCAAGGCATTACCCCGCAGTATATCATGTTATACATGTATAAAGGATAGACTGTTATCTTCGGAAATGTTTGTTCTATAAGATTATCACATAAAACATAGTAAAACACATTAAATAAAGGTCATTATGAGACTCTGAAGAAATATGATGAACATATTCTGAGAGAGAGAGAGAGAGAGAGAGAGAGAGAGAGAGAGAGAGAGAGAGAGAGAGAGAGAGAGAGAGAGAGAGAGAGAGAGAGAGAGAGAGAGAGCAATTTATTTAGTTAACCTTAATGTTTGCATGGTATTATTGTATGTATCAGAAAACGAAATATGTCAATGGAAAGCTAATTAAATTCTGCTTGTATTGATATCTGCCATCTTATAAGCTGTCCCACAAAGTTATACATGACGACGAGTTTTAAGTGAATGTTAAGTTCATCATATTTCTTCAGTCTCATAATGACCTTTATTTAATGTGTTTTATTATGTTTTATGTGATAATCTTATAGAACAAACATTTCCGAAGATAACAGTCTATCCTTTATACATGTATAACATGATATACTGCGGGGTAATGCCTTGAGAACTTCCCCGGGTCTTGGGTGAACGAGGAGGCCTTGGCACCAAGATGGCGCCCAGTAGCGTTTAACATAGGGCCTATGAATGACGTTACCCTCTTTATAGAGATACCCTAGGTTGGACCAGTGTGGGGAGAACTGGCGCATGCGCACTACAGTCAGCGGGGAAGGCGACCAGGAACTTCTCGTGCTGCTGATAAGACATGAAACACCATGATGGTCGACCATAAGACTATATAGTATCACAGGCGTGGTAGTTGTAAAGTCTTCAGCACAGGTTAAAAGGCGGACGACAAAAAGGATATTGACAAGATGGACGCCTGCCGCCTCCACAGTTCAGTTCAGTACCGCCCACTCGATCCCCCAGCCAATATATAGGAACGACGAATGGGACGGGGCCAGTCTCGATGTATTTTCGCGACCATCAGTCCACCCTGACCCGGTCCGGACTGGACTGAACCAGGGGGGAGATGCTGAGAAGTGCCATAAAGGTAAGGCGAAAAGAGCGCCTTACCCGTCTTCAGGCGCTTTTGTAACGGCCCGGCTAAGGCACCGACTAAAGCCCATGTACAGTCGAAAGTTCAGGCGCTTTTGCACTGCCTTACAACTCCAAAGCCTATGGCGTGGGCGTAGTCCGAGAATCCTACTAGCAAATCACGTTGCCTATCTGAGCGCTGCTTAGGCAGCTTCGACCAATCACAAGGCTTGAACACGTCTCTGCTGAAGCAAGGAATGTTGTCCCTCCCTCCCTAACCAAGCACTATGGCAAGGATACACCGCTCTCCCCCGCCAAAAGCTGTTTCATCACAAGTTTGACGTTCAACGCAGGTTTTGACCACTTATATATTTTTGCATTGGGACGTGCCATACACCATGATAATCGTTAAGGTGTGCCGATTCCGGGACAGTGAGTGAAAATTTAATGCAAGCAACATTCCAGGAATAAGGAGAAGATGAATAAAAAAAGGTGAAAAAAGTTTATACACGATTTCATTTTGCTCTCATTATCTTATTATAGGTATAGTTTACTGCAATGTTTATACATTCATGATATGCACTAATGTCTCGTGAAGATGATGGTATGTTCAGCTGTCCTAAATATCATCTGGTAGTATGATAATACCGTATAATAGTACAACATTTTAGTGCGGGCGGAGCACCTGCCGCCAGCCGCCCGCCCCTAACCAACACACAACACAACATTTCTTATCACCAGCATATAACACCCTATAATGCCGCATTAGTCTTGCACGATCAATTCATACACACCTTGCAACACTATTAATATGTAAACACCAATTGTTACGTTGTAGGAACTGAAACAAGGCTGTATTTGCTTTATAAACAGAAGATGAATGTCTGTCAAAGGCCCACAGCAGCTCACTAAGTCAGGGTCTGACCATGCCTTAGTTTTCAGCGCCTTTAGCGGTGCCACTAAGGCAGCAATCTCGACTGAGCATTGCGGTGGGAGGGCGTTTCGTCTTACCACAGGCGCCCTAGTGGATAGGGCGCCCTAGCTCACTCTCAGCATCTGGCCCCAGGGCGGTGAACGTCACGAAAATGCGCTACTAACCTCGCTTAGGGAGTTTCGTCCCCCCAGCCAGACCCCCCTTGTGTTATTTTTCATTTCCGACGGCTGTACGTCTGTGTCCAAATCAAGATTGATGGGTGAAAATGGTAAATAAGCCCTCCGGTCAAAACAGCGGGAGAACACCGATGGGTATGTTGAGTTGTTGACTGTCTTGACTTGAGTTCTTTCAACGAGACTACCAAGAAACAACTGAAAAGTATGAATTAGCTGCCTTTTTGGCTTCGTAACCGCGTTGACTCTTCATCAGAAATGTGTCACATATTGAATATGTTGATTATTGATGTTCAATGGAAGTTTTTAATAATATATGATGCTCATCGATCATCTCGTCGGTAGGGGGTTACCGCCCGACAATTTTTGCCCGATGGGGCCCACGATGGGGATGAAATGGTGCTGTTCTTGAACCAGAGGTGTCGGGCATTTCCACGCCGGGACCCTATAGGGAGCACGATAAGACCTTCTTGCAACTGGGCCTAAGGTAGAGGAGCGTGTGATGTGCCGGCGGCTGCAGGTGTGGGGAGACACTGTGGATGCCGAGGAGCAGTGGCGTTAGGCGCAGAGGGAGGATGTGGATCTCGCTCCCTTGATCCAGTGAATGGAAGCGTCCCCAAAGCGCCCCAGTTGGCAGGAAGTGGCACCAGAGAGCCCCGTCAACGAAGCACTTGTGGCAACAGTGGGCCATGCTGCGACTGGAGGATGGAGTGCTACAGCGGCGATGGGATGATGCTCGTGGGCGGCCGAGTTACTGGGTGGTGCTGGTGCCGCGCGCCCTGAGGCGGGACTTGCTAAGCGAGTTGCACGGTAGTGTTACCAGCGGCCACCTAGGGGAGAAGAAGACCTTGGGTAGGTTGAGGCAGCGCTTCTTCTGGGTGGACATGAGGCGAGACGTGCAGGAGTGGTGTCGGGCCTGTGAGGTGTGCTGTACCCGTAATCAAAGTAACTAAGTTCTTAGTTACTAAATTTGCCCATAATGGTCCCGAGAGAAGGACACGTGCGCCCCTCCAACTCTTCCAGGTTGGCGCGCCTCTGGAGAGAGTGCCGTGGACATAGTCATCCCCCATCACCACGCAGGGAAATAGATTAATCTGTGTGATGATGGATTATTTTACCAAGTGGCCTGAGGCTTAATTAAACCCCGTACACACTACCACTCATCACCGTCGGCGCTTCCCGTTGATCGAGTGTTCGTCACTCTAAAGGCCGGTTCCCATCAGCCCGCTTGTACGGCCGTCTTACAACAACACCGCTCAACAATGACGTCACCATCATCACCGCTTGAGTGGTATTTGTGGTAACTGGGCACAGTTGGCAACTCCGCTCGAGCGGACACCGCCGAGCGGGAGAGATGACTTGAATTTAACTTTGTACGGCGGCCGTACAGCGGTACGGCGGTGCGGTAGACTTTGTTGTGACGTCATTGTGACGTCTTTGTTGTTGTACGGCGGCCGTACAAGCGGAAAGGTGGGAACCGGGCTTAAAGTGGCAGTGTGGACAGGATGCCGACAAGTAAATTGTGACCGTCGGCATTGCTCGCCAATATTCAGCAGGTTTAATATTGGGCGGGCATGCCCGTCACTCACGGGTCAGCGCCGAACACATGTTTCATGTTATCGCCAATTTTCACCGTCTAGATATTTTTGTATTACTAAGTATCTTATACCATCAGAACCAAGAAAGGCAGCTGATATCGAATCTGTGATCAAAAACTCAATGAGAAAAATACTCGAGGAATTGCAGCGAGTTGAAGACAAAAAAGTGAGAAAAATGTTTATACACAGCTTCTTTTTGCTATATTTTTTAGAATACACAGAGAGGCCTTTGTAGATTTGTTTCGCTTATGATATGCTTAAATGTGTCATAAAGATGATGGTTGGGTCAGTTTTTCTAAACCTCCTGTGGTTATTTCATAATCTCGGCTGAGAGTACACGATATGCAGAGGACATGATCACTTTGAAATCAGGAAGCGCACTGAACGCCGAGAAAAACCATTCAGTGTGGACATAACTCTGGCAGCGGCATTGCTCGGCGGCAAGCACCAACGGGAAGCGCCGACGGTGGTGAGTGATAGTGTGTACGGGGCTTTAAGCGGGTATCACACGAGGCGTTTCGTCGGACTGTTTCGTCGAACCAAACAGGCATTTGGCTTGACCTGTTTGACAACACACTAGCACACGGTTGGGCCAACCGCTTCACCCAACAATAACAAACAAAGATGAAGCGATGACAGCGAGAGGCTCGGAGATTTGTTGCTAATGTTTTAACTTTAGGGGCATATATCTACGTAGCTACTGGTGATGAAAAGGGAGGAGGTAATTGTTAGAAGAGAACAGCGACAGATGAAGACTCGATCGTTCATGTGGGCTAAATGGGTTATAGTGGACGAAAACTGCGCGGTCGCTATCGCCGGTTAAGGTTAGGTTAATATTCCCGTCAGGGGGTCGAAGGGGACGGAGCCCCTCCCGCTAGAAGGTTAGGTTCGGTTAGGTTAGGGTAATCATTTCATCCCAGCAGGGCGTGGCAGAGCCCAAAATCGAGTGGCGGGCGGGCGGGCCGCCCGCCCGCCACTGTCACCTGTGGCCACCGAAACCTATGGCGGGCGGGCCCGCCTGCCACAGGTTTCCGGAAAATAAAAATATCTCCATCTGAAAAAGCACCAATTTTTGGCCAGGTAAATGTAGGGTAAATGTTTACAGTAGGACCGAAATTCCCTACACAAATGGGAGTGTGGTTTCTGTTCACCTTAATAGATTCTAAGAAACATTTTCTCTATATATTTCCGTCGCTAATCACTACTTTCGGAGATATAAGACGTACTTAATAGGAAGGAGTGTATATGAGATATGAAAATTAAACTAACCTAGTTTCACTTTTAGACTCACCAATCTAATCTAACCTAACCTAATCCCCGCTTTAACCTCCTAACTAAAGCCAAATCCTCATTAAAAATTGTCCGCGGCAAGGGAAGAACAGAGGCGATGCAGGTCACAAGAGGAAGAAGAACGAGGCGGACGTAAACACTTAATTGTCTCGCCTCCCTATGAATAGCATAGTTTTATCTCCAAAAGTAATGATTTGCGACGGAAGCTCATAGAAAGAATGTTTCCTAGAATCCAATAATTAAGGTATACAGAAACCACACGCCCAATTGTGTAAGGAGTTTCGGTCCTAGTGTGAAATAATACCATATGTAGTCTGTGTCTCAGAAAAGGACCGCGCAGTCCTCGTCCATTTTACCGGATCTTGATATTACAGGTGGCCTTTTCTTCATAGGCCAGGCCTTTGAACCGGCTGCTCCTGTAGAAAGAAAAAAAACACACGAAAGGGAAACTGAACAAAACAAAACAAAACTACATGCAAGCATGCAGTTCTATTGTCTATTTCTCATGCACCACATTCTCTTGAAACTCTTTCACTGTCTCAATCATCCGTCCCCTTGTCTCACCAGTCATCACACAGTCCCAGCAGCAATGACATCCATTCTCTTCCTGTCCTTTCAACCACCTCATTCATTTTACATCCCATTTCAGTGAAAACCACACGCATCATTTCCATTCTCTCCCCGGTATACTTCTCAGATCTCATATTCTACAAGTAATCATTCTACCGCAAATTGTAAACACTTCAAATCAGCTTCATATTTCTGAAAATCTATCACATATATAATATAGATTGATTTGTATTAATTTTCCTGTAATGTATTATATGATGGTGTTCATTTCAATGCTTAATAATTGCTAACACCATTTATAACTTACAGAAAAAGTATAGACTTATTTTGACCCCAGAGTACGTTCAACGAAATGTGCAACATTTTGTATAATTTCACAAAACCATTTCATCGAACAAGTTCGGTGAAATGACCCTCGAAGTTCGACCAAACAGTCCAACCAAATGGCAAGTTCGACGAAACAGTCCGACGAAACGCACGGTGTGATAGCCGCTTTACGCGCTCCCCAACCACGAGGCTAAGCCTGTGGCTGAGGCGCTGGTGAAGAACTTTATCACTCGCTTTGGGGTACCACAGGAACTTCATTCCGACAAGGGGCGGGAGTTTGAGTCCGCGGTCTTCCAGGAGTGTTGCCGGCTGCTGGGGATCAAGAAGACTCGCACCACCCCGCTGAGGCCTCAGTCGGATGATATGGTGGAGCGTTTCAACAGGACGCTGATGCATAAGAACATAAGAAAATAAGGAAGCTACAAGAGGCCGTGAGGCCTACACGTGGTAGTTCCTGTTACCTAACACTACCTACATCCACCTTTCATCCCCATCCATGAACCTATCCAGCCCCTCTTTCAAGCTCCCCAATGACTCCGCACTAGCTACCTGTCTACCGAGTCCATTCCAATCATTTACCACCCTATTTGTGAACAAGTTTTTCTCTATTTCTTTTTTAAATCTACGCTTTTCCAGTTTGAATCCGTTACTTCTTGTTCTACCCTGGTTAATAGTCGTAAGAACTTTTCCTTCCTCTCCTTTACTTAATCCCTTTGTCCACTAGAAGCTTCTATCAGATCGCCCCTTACTCTGCGTCTTTCGAGTGAGTGTAACTTTAATAGCTCTAATCTCTTCTCATAACTAAAGTTACGCATCCCTTGAATCATTTTGGTCATCCTTCTCTGCACTGATTCTAACAAGGCTATATCCATCCTGTAAGATGGAGACCAAAACTGAACTGCATAGTCTAGGTGAGGTCTGACTAGAGCCAGATAAAGCTTTAGAATAACTTCCGCACTTCTATTGTTAACACTTCTGGTAATGAACCCTAACAATCTATTAGCTCTATTTCTAGCCTCAATACATTGTTTCCTAGGTCGGAGGTCTGGGCTCACCCTTACTCCAAGATCTTTTTCACCTTCTGATCTTTTCAGCGATACATTGCGTATGGTGTATCTATTACCAGGGTTTTTTCTACCAACATTCATAACGCTGCACTTATCAATATTAAATTCCATCTGCCATCTGACTACCCACTCATTAAGTTTATCTAAGTCTCTCTGCAATATGTTTACATCAGACTGTGACCCAATAATCCTACCTACCTTAGTATCATCAGCAAACTTGCTGATATCACTGCTAATCCCACTATCCAAGTCGTTGATGTAAATCAAAAATAGTAATGGACCCAAAACAGACCCTTGTGGAACTCCACTTGTCACCTGTCCCCATTCAGATTTAGAACCATTAATTGTAACCCTTTGTTGCCTATCACTTAGCCAAGCTCTGATCCAACGAAGAACCTTCCCATCTATTCCATGAGCCTTAACCTTATTTAAGAGTCGCTCGTGTGGTACCTTATCGAATGCCTTACTAAAGTCCAGGTATATTATATCATAATCCTTATCATTATCTGCTGTCTCATAAACTTTCCTATAAAAACTCAATAAATTGGTGAGACATGACCTACCCTGGGTGAATCCATGTTGTGAATCATTGATCAAACTATGTTTTTCTACGTGCTCTCTAATGTTTTTTGCAATAATAGATTCCAATATTTAGATTAGATCACTGACGTTAGACTAACGGGTCGATAATTGACTTTAGTTCTCTGTCTCTCTTCTTAAATACGGGGACTACATTTCCTTCCTCCACAATAACGGCACATCGCCTATCTTACCATTTCCTAAAAAATGTGCACTAACGGCTCAGTAACAACCTCTTGCATTCTTTTAATACTCTGGGATACACTTCATCTGGTCCTGGCGACTTAAAATTCTTTAATTTTACCTATACCCTCTTCCACCATTTCCCTAGTTATCACAATAGCTTTGAGTTTCTCCTCATCGCTTCTTAAACATCTGTTCACTTTCAGTATTGTCTGTGTATCTTCCTGAGTAAAAACACTTGTCTTGGTTTTATATACCTGATAGAAACCCCTTAGGGTCACTTTTTGCCTGTCCTGCGACTTAATCTCATAATTGTTCTTAGCTACTCTGTTAATCTCTTCACTGTCCTTGCCATCACGTTATACTGTTCTTTGCTCACCTGTCCAGCCTTAAACCTTAAGTACATGTGTCTTTTTACTCCAATGTTGTGTTTTAAATTAGTGGTCATCCATTTCGGGTCACTCTTCCTTGATCTTATCTCCCTATAAGGAATTTTTTTTTTCTGTCCCGCAATTAAATTCCTTACAAATAATGTATAATCCTCCTCCGCCCCGACCTCACTACCAGATGTATCCGCGCTGACTTTGGAACATGCCTTTATCCTACTCCCCCAGTTAATCCCCTCCAGGTGTCTTCCTAATCCTGCATAATTGGCCTTTCCAGCTGTCACCACGCTGACCTTGGAAAATTTCTTCCCCTCCATCCCACACACCCCTGTTAATCTCCTCCAGGTGTCTTCTTAATCTGCATAATTGGCCTTTCTGAAGTCAAGTACTCTTTGTCTATTAACACTTATTTTTCCAACTTCCCCATATCAAGCAAAACCTGATTTTACAATAATCGCTATTCCTAACTGTCCACGAACCTCCACTCTGTAACTACATATTCCCTGTTGTCAGTAATACATCTAGAATATTATTTCCTCTAGTAGACTCCTTAATTGCCTGGCTTAGGAAGTTATCCTGGATTATATTTAACAATTCCTCTGCGTCGTTGTCTCTATAATTAAATCCCATCTATATTCCTAAGATTAAAATCTCCTACCACGCATAGTCGATTATATCTGCAAGCCTCGTTTATGTCTTGCCATATAGCAGCTGAATCCTCTTTACATAAGTTTGGAGGCCTATACACTACACCAAAACCATTTTCTCAGCTCCCTCCGTAACCTCTACCCATATAGACTATGCTGTCATCTGTTTTTATAACATTATTAACACAACACTGCAATGTATCTCTTGCATAAAGCGCAACTCCACCACCTCGTCTGCCTAACCTTGTGAAATAACTTATACCCAGCTATCTCAACCTCTGGACAAATACCTTTCCTGACATATCCAACCATGTTTCTGTTAATGCTATTATATCAAATCCTCTACACTATTTATTCCTCTCAGGAAATCTATCTAGTTTAAAAATACTCCTACAGTTTGTATAGTAAACCTTCAAGCAACTCCTCTTCTTTTTGTCCATTTTTCCTTATCTTTAACAAAACCCCTCCTCTCTATCTTCTTACGAATCACTTTAGTTCCCTGCCTTCTGAAACTCCTATTGTCGCAAGTTTCCTGTACCCCGACCCCAGTGTCTAATCCCCGGTTCTCTATCTTAGAAAAGCCTGCAGTGCATCTACCTCCCTTTCAAGGGATTCAGACAAGATCTGAACTCCTTTCCTCGAAAAGTGCACCCCGTCCCTGCGGTAGAGGTGGTTATGCTCGAAAAAGAGGTCCCAGTGTCGACAAAGGCCCAACCATTGGGTTTGCAATGAAGTGCCATCCGGCAATTCAGAGCAATAGCCCTGGAGTACCACAAATCGTCAGCAAAGCGTCTTGGAAGGACACCACACACCACAGGGACCCCCGCCCCTGTCCCTAACCTTACCTACAGCTTCCTTGAACACCGTAGCAATTCCCACTCCTTACACACTCAACATCGTTTCCCCCAGCGCTCAGGCAGACGATGGCTTTTCCTTGGTCCGCCATGCACTCTAACTATCTTTATCACTAACATAAACTATCCCCTTCCCTGGGTAGCTCACCGACTTCATACGCATCCCATCCCTGTCACAAAACCTGCTGTCTCGGTGCCTAATCTGACTGTCACCAACAACCAAGATTTTACCTTCGGGTAATGATGTATCGTCTACCGTCTTTACCTCCTTATCTCCCTCTTGCAGCCCCGAGAGTACCTGAAATGAATTCGTGCACACAACATGGTCATAGTTTACCTTACTTTCTTTCGGGCGCGCTCCCCCATGGTCGACCACCTTCTATCCCCCAATCCCTGGTGACTTACTAGGAACAACTCCCTTAGTAGTAGCCCGAGTCACGTCTCCCTCTGGTACCCCTCCAGGTACATCCCTCGCATGTGCCCCTCCACTCACTCCACTTGGACCTCCACCTCCACACTTAAGAGATCGTATCTCTGTTTCCTGCTTCCTCACCACGCTTTTCAATTCGTTCACTTAATTTACAAAGCACCTTTTCAGGTCTTCAATCGCCTCCAGAATAGACTTAAGTGCCACTCCACAACCTTCATTGCACTCCCCCTCGTCCTTTCTCCCTCCTACTAACACACTCGTTATCACCTCAGACTCCTCTACCATACTACCACTCTCCACCACAGCAGAAGCACACAGCGCCACTTCTCTCTCCGCCTCAACCAAAACACTCTCCATCGAAGACGTAGCCATTCTAATCCCGAGAGCTCAACCAACACAACCTAACCCCTTGGAGACCTCAGGCCGACTGAAAATGCACGAGGTGGCCAAGTATTGCAGCAGTGACCTGCGAGATCGGGACGTCAAGCTGCAAAGAGAAGGTACCCATACACGTACGTACCCGCCTTGAAGCATTCCTCTACAGTATTTAGTAGAATGCTGTAGGACACTTGTGGTCGAATGCTTCTATTTTGCCAAAAAAAATCCTCATTATAACGCTATGAATAATGTAAAACTCGTATATTTTCATTTTGCATAAACCTATGTTGACCATGGCAACACTTAATTGTAGCTGGTTTGGTAGGGAATAATGGAAAATAAGTCAAGCCCGACACCCCGAGACCCGACATTCTGAGGTGACGGGAAGCTCCCAGACGGCCACCAGATGGCAGATCGAGCTCACTGTTATAGCGTATTGCGGCTTCCAGTGGACCTGGCTACGGGGCACCCTCCTCAGGAATCCACGGTTCCTGTCGCGTCAGGCTACGTCCAGGCGCTGAGGGAGAGGTTTGATGACGCACACCGCCACGCTCGAGACAACATGCAGGTGGCAGGACGCGCCATGAAGACACGCTACGACTGGCGTTCGCGTGGGGCTAAGTTCAACGTCAGTGATCAAGTGTGGCTGCACAACCCCCTGAGGAGGAAGGGACTCTCGCCCAAACTCCAGAGCCCCTGGGATGGACCATATGATGTACTGGAGACCCTCTCTGACGTGACCTACAGGATTCGTCGTGGGGGTCAGAGACGCTCCCGTGTGGTCCACGTGGAACGTCTCTGGGCTTACCAAGGCCCAGGAACGTACTCATGGGGTGACGAAGGAGTCGAGGACAGCGAGGTCGTGGAGAGCGAGATGGGGGTGCAGTCACGGCCGGGAGAGACGGAGGAAGGTGTGGAAGAATTGCAAGGTGACGAGTGGGGCCACGAGGATCTGTCACGGGTGACCTTGAACGTGACAGGTTCGGGCCTGCCCCCAGAACCTGAGACTGTGGACCATAACGCGGGGCCGGCAGCTCCCCAGGAAAAAGGCAGACCGCAGCGGACCAGACGGCAGCCCATGTGGTTTGAAGACTATGTGGTGGAGGAGCAGGAGGAGATTTAAATACTGACTGTGCAGTGATATGTTGCTATGCTTCTTTATTTCTTAGTAATAATTGTTAATGTGTAGTGTGAGGGTGACCGGGGACGGTCACCTTGGGAGAGGGAGGCAGTGTTACGCATGGTGCTGTGTGTCTGTATGTATGTGTGTATGAGGTCGGCGGCGTGGGGACGGGAGCCTTAGGGGGACGCGGCGGGGAAGGCAGTTGCGGGTAAACGACTGAGGCGGGGTTCACACTACACGTTTTTGAGGTCCGTGTCTACGTGGGCGTGGCGATCAGTGACGTCACAGTGAAGTCACCCCATCACTCCCGCAGTCCGCGGAGAAAGAATTGGGAGCTCCGAATAATGTGAGCTGGGACGCGCGTCTCTCATGTTCAGTGACGTCATCACTGCTCCAGCAACGTGGTCGCGTGAGCTCTGGTTCACCCTACACAGGCAGGGAGTGACGTCACTGTGACGTACTGTGAGTCACTGATGACAAGACGCACGTAGACTACGTCCAGCAAAAACGTGAAGTGTAAACCGGGCCTAAGGGTTAGCACGCTCGGCCCACAACCGAGAAGTCCTGGGATCGATCCCCGGGCGGAGCGAAGACAGACGGGCGGTCTTCTTAAAACCCGAGCCCCCGTCCACCCAGCAGTGAATGGGTACCGGGTGTTAGCCGGAGGTTTGTGCCCCGCCTCCCGGGTTGATGGTCGGGCCTTCGGCCAACACTGAGGGGTGCCGTTGTTAAGGCTATACCCCAAACACCATCGATCGGATCGGATCGGAACATCTAGGTAGAAAGTGCTTTGGCAGCGCTACAATCGTATTTTGTGATAGCAAGCAGAGTCGGAGCTTAAGAGTAAAATTTTATACAAAATTGCCGCCACAAAATACGCCTAAGCAGTTGTGCACTCAAGAGTAAAAAAAAAGTGGGAGGAGCTACAAAGTGTTAAATGTTACTCTTTCCTAGCCTGCACAAAATACGCCTATCTATCTATCTATCTATCTATAGGCGTATTTTGTGGCGGCCAATTTTGTGGATTATTATACTCTTTTAAGCTCCGCCCCTGCTTGCCATCACAAAATATGATTGTAGCGCTGCCAAAGCACTTTCTAGATGTTGCCGGGAGTAAAAGTGTCGTACACTTCATTACCTCTTATCGAGGCTCAAGGAATATCGAAAGTAATCGTCCAGACCAATTTTATTTTGCCTAATTATGTTGAACGTACATTCAAAACACCTAATCCACCAAAAATAATTGATTTCCAGGCCTTTTTCCGTAAAAATACGACTTTTGTACAAAGCGCGATAAAAAAAATCTTCCCTCCAACAGGGCTACGAATGTTATTGATGACGTCACGGGAGGAACGCTCCAATGTAAACATCTTTCTGACACCTGTCGGCAAATGTTATGATGAACGATTGTACTTCGGTGTCAGACAGTGAATCTGTCGCTGTGACAGATCTGGAGTACGATGCTAAATCTGAGACCGAAAGAAATGACGCTGGTCGCGTATATGAGGAAAACGAACCTCAGATTGTGATGGGAGCCCAACCCTATATGTTTGAGCCAGAGTACGAGGCTGACGAACAGATGTTAGCGGAGCCTGAGGTTCAGCAGGAGGACCTGGCACTTCTCCAAAACATGGATTGGTAAGTAAGGGAAACCATGTGTGTGTGTGAGAATCACAATGAAGGTACTTTCGAGAAAATCCTATGGTTAGTTTTGGAACTACAGCCAAACGTCATTACTCGGAAACCACATAATAGCATTAACTATAGCATAGAGTTGGAAAATATGCGGGTGGGAAGGCAGACAGTGTGACAGCCAAGGGAGTGTTGACTGGTTTGTGATGCAGACTGCCATACAAGGCAGTCTGCCTTGGTGTGTCACACCAAGTCTGCCACAGTCTGGCCCAGTGGCGGGCACTCGATCGTGTAGCAGTGTGGTCCCATGAGTCTCAGCTCCCTGGCCGACGGTCTAGGTTGCCAGTTATGTATTTCTGCTGCTGAGTTGCCACGCCGGGCGAGTCTCTCTCTCTCTCTCTCTCTCTCTCTCTCTCTCTCTCTCTCTCGTGGAGGATGAAGAGGGAGAAGGAAGAGGAGGAGGAGGGAGAATAAATAGTAGATGAAAAAGAGAGAGAGAGAGAGAGAGAGAGAGAGAGAGAGAGAGAGAGAGAGTCCGCCGTACAAATCTCTTCCACACATTTAACGTTGTCGTATCAGTCTGAAACGTGTGCAAACTTCTCTCGAAAGGCACAGCTGTCTTGCTGCACCCATAAAGGATGCATACATGTGGCATATCGCAAAAAAAATCTATCAGAAACACCCAAAAATCTTAAAGTACTATATTTATCTCTTGTGTTTACGTGCTTCTGAATCTGCGCGGGGAGAGGGGGCCTTCCTCCTGTTACGTCACTGAGTCGTGGTGGATTACTGCAAACCTTGAGGAGTGTTTTGAGAACTCGGGGAATTTGCAGATTTTGATGCGGATTATTTAAAAACGGCTGACTGGATGCAAAAAGTGACGACATATTGTTGATATACTCGTTAATGGCTATAATTTGATTGCATTAAATCAGGAATGATGAAATGGTCTGGACGATTACTTTAAGGTTGACGTTATTGAAGGCACAGCAAAGAGTAGCAGCGTGATTGTCTGTATTACACATCGATATCTAATGGACCAATTTACTCACACCTAAAACACGGAGTATTATAAAGCTTTGGGTGCAATATAGGCTACATATCACTGTACTCATATTCTTTTTGCTGAGAAATGCACCATAGATGAAATATATGGCCTTTTTGGGGCCAAAATATCACAACACGGCGGAACGCGCTGTCATTGGTTGTGACGTAGTAACTGCAAACTCAGATCTCGCCTGATCAGCTGATCAGCTTGTTTTGGCTCAGCAAACCGCAAATTATAGTTTTATTTTACTAACCTAACTAACTTGCATTACCCCTACTACCGCAAGATGACCAGTAATCCTCCTTCAAGTGATGTAGTAGGTATTCACTGTGTTTGTTAATATGTAAGTTGTAGTTTATAAGGAAAAAGTGGATAGACAGAGCAAAGTGGCCCGTGACACCAGACAAGTGATGACTTCTGGGATCGGCATTCCTTATAGGGAGCTTAAATGAACCTGCAATGACATGTACAGCTAGACAGATAGACGAACTCATAGAGGAACAGGTAGAAATGTATGGCTTTCTTTCCCCACATAAGCAAAACATACACCCTTCGTCACTCTACTCACCACTACAACCTTTACTAACCATACATTTCTACCTGTTCCTCTATGAGTTCGTCTATCTGTCTAGCTTTACATGTCATTGCAGGTTCATTTAAGCTCCCTATAAGGAATGCCGATCCCAGAAGTCATCACTTGTCTGGTGTCACGGGCCACTTTGCTCTGTCTATCCACTTTTTCCTTATAAACTACAACTTACATATTCACAAACACAGTGAATACCTACTACATCACTTGAAGGAGGATTACTGGTCATCTTGCGGTAGTAGGGGTAATGCAAGTCGGTGTATTAGTAGGTAGTACATAATAGTAGCGGCCGCTTGACAGCTGTTTTGCTCTGTTGTTTGTGCTTATGACGTCACAACATGGCGCCAGTCGTTTTAGAGCGTATACATTTTCCTGCACTTAAATTGGCTGTATCATCAAAAATACTGTTCACATAGAAAAATCAACATCACTGCCCAACTATATGAGGCTTGAAGATGTCAAATCAATCCTTACCTCAAGTAGAGTAAATTGGTCCATTGTTTTGAGCTCTTAGAATGGCCTAGCATTGTTTTCTAATTTATAGATGGACTTGATATCAAACTGAAATGTTTAGGGCGCTATGAAGATGTTATTTGAATATTTATTTGCTACACAGCCATTTCACGATGTGCGTCGAGGATGTTTATGCTTTCATGGACCTGTGTGTAGGCTACGTGTACCTACATCTACGTTTTCTTATATACCATATGCAATTATTCTTTGCCTAAACCTCGATGAATGCTGGTTGTGATTCATCCTCCAGTGCATCTCGCCCCTTTACCATCCTCTTATGTTGATAGTATTCGCGTATTAACGTAGTGAATGTCTCCTTCATCTCGACATGATCGAATGTTGTGGATAACTGCCATGCTATCTGTGGCTGTGAAACGCCGCAGCCTCCTAGCTATTCCTCGTGAATCTTGACTTTTAGGTAGGCTACA